>CAUHTR010008100.1:0-16076 GCA_959609185.1 Schmidtea polychroa
ATTATATCTTATGGTAAACCGCAATATGTGACTTAATATACCGTTATTTTGCTTTGATGTAACAGGATTGTAGCTAGGGGAGTAGAGGGGCGTCATTTTTGCGACGAAAGGACCATTAATGTATTGCGGTTTATAAACTGAATGCGCTATCAAATATGTCCACATATTTAATTTAAATAATTAAATAAATATATCAGAATAGTTTTAACTTAATTAATCTTTTCTTTAATTTCTCCAAAGTTTATTTGTACAGATAGTATTTTGGTGATCAGTTTAATATACGCTAAAACATTTGATAAGCTTCGACATCAGTGAACTAGACAGCAAAGGTATTAGGTTGAACAGTGAGTTAAAGTATTCCGTATTTGATGACGAGAAAATCGAGTAGATTAGCTCGATGATGATGAATATTCCAAAACATAAGTTGGTTGAATCTGTTGATGTATTGAGGTCCATTTGATAGAACTGATGCACGATCTGTTTTGTACCTGAAGTTTTTGTAGATTGAATTTTTGATGATCATAGAAATAGTGATTGTTTGTTTCAGAATTAAAAAGTTAATAAAAAAATTGTAAAATATATGTCTCCTTTATTTAAACAAATTTTTATTGTTACTCAATTTAATTATTATATTAATATATGTATTAACTTTGAATGTCTGAGGCACTACACGTTATTCTATTACATATTTGATTTTAATATTTACATTACAATATATTATATAAATTTATTTTAACATTATATTATATTATATTATACACATAAATAAGAAAACAAATATTGTATACAAATATAAAAATATGTACACTAATCATAGTAAAGATGCTTTCCAAGTTTTCATTAAGCGATATAACATTAAACATCCGCATCTCATAAAAGTATACAAACAATTTGTGCATCGAAAAACAATTTCAAAAAGGTTTTTTTTCATTAATTTAAAATTCGGGTAACGTTAAACGTGGTATTACTGTATATGCATATAATTTAGCTGGAGAGTCCATAAGGGGCTCCTGTTCCTGACCGTTTTGGTATAAAGTTACAAATTATTTGGAAGGTCAGATTTTGTATTACATAATTTTATCGGGGCCCATACCCTTGCTACGCCACTGGTGTAACAGCTACCACTTTCATTCCTCAAAATATTTATTATATTATTTTTAAGCTCTAATGGTCTGACATTTCAGCGGTTTTAGCCACAAATCCTGTTACCAAGTGTCATTTTTCAGTCTTGGTCAAATTGATGTTTAGTTTTCGTTATCCTTCAATAATTTCACCTTAGTTTGAATCCCAGATCGTTTTTTCATAGAATACCTCATTCAAAAATCGTTCAATTTACTAGTTAGTTGAATAATTTTTAATTAAATATTCAGTGAAGATGGAATTCTCTTTGGTCCTATAACTTTTATTGGGGTTAGGGTTTCATGGACAACCATATTTATCCATGCTCGATAAAGAATTTATCCATATGATGACATTTTGAAACATAAAGTTTATAATTAAGCGTGAAGAGCTGCAAATGAATATGTCTATGTCATTTTAACAATAAATATAATAGCTTAAATTATAATTTATTGTTGATTATACAGTTATTTTGAAATTCGGCATGAATGGCAGACTTTTCATTTCGGAACAAAAGATGAAAATGAATACACCAAATGGATTAAATTGTTGCAAAATGAATCATTAAAGGATCAAATTGGGGAAGATGTCTTAAAAAGGAATTCTCTTTTTAAATCTTATAGTCGAGAGGAAAGCATTTCTGAATTTGAAAAAACAAATTCCATCGATAGACCAACAGATTTCAATTTACGAAAATCTCTTGAAAATGAAGAAGTTTATGCCGATTTGAACCTTCCCAAAGTTTGATTTATTGCAATATCAGATCTATTAACTTGTGACTCAGGTGGGAAATGTGTATCAGAATTCTCCTAGAGCTAGTATACATTCCGACGATGTTTTTGAACATGCGAAAAGAGACGAGAATATTGACGAAAGGATTGATGAATCAAATGAAGCATATGCATCGTTAGTTATGGATAAATTTAAATTAATGGCAGATTTAGAAAGACAAATTCGAGCAAGTTTTGTGTTGTAAATTTGAATAAAATTCATTTGGCTCCTTAGTGACGCTATTTGATACCGCCAAGCACTACTTTCTAACAAATTATTACAAAAAATCTTTGAACTTTATTAGAAAACTGTAGCTTTCTAACTAACTGTAAGTGCCCAATGATTCTCGGTATAATCTTGGGACATATCATTCTTGTACTCTTTTACTCGGCACCCAGCAGAGACAGACCATTTTGAATATTTTTTGTAAAAAGATATAATAAATAAATTTGTTCAAAAAACTTATAATTTCTATCCTACCTAATAATGGCAGGAAAACTATCGGAATATATCGTAAATCGAATGTTTGAGTGGGCCTTTCTTATAATTATAATTATTATTATAAGAACTTTTTTCAATTTTCATCTCTGATTTCTTTTTAATAAATACTATGTCAATGGAAAAGAAATTAGTGGTGAAATTTGAAAAAAAAATTATTATTATTATTATTATTATTATTATTATTATTATTATTATTATTATTATTATTATTATTATTATTATTATTATTATTATTATTATTATTATTATTATTATGTAACATTTTTTGTCGGATGTCTCACTTGACAGGTAAGTATAAAACATTGTTGATTCAACTATGTTGTATACTGTTGGAGTAATGTAGAAATGCACAAAATGAAAATTGAAACACAAATAAAATCAATGAACATATCGAAATTACCAAAGTGAAAAAAGTAATTAGAAATTTATAAAATTTGAAAAATAATATTGATCGGTGAAATGGGTATGGTTGAAGTCCAAATCAAGAGATGATCTCGGGAATAATAATAAAAATTTAGTGTGGGGTCGTTCCCCAGGAGATGTTATAACGTAAAAATTAATTAATCAGCTAGTGGGAATCCCCAATAGAAAACCCGATGCGTATAGACAACCGAAAGTGATGGAAGCCCCAGAGATTACTAAATGATCAGAATAAGTTTAGATAAGCATCAAAGACGGGCCGACCAATTTACTTATTGTTGAGACATTTAGACTCGAAGTGAGGGAATAATTGTTGAATAGCAATTGAAATGTTTTGAAAGACATAGTATAAAAGATTGCTGATAAAAAGCGAAATACCAGTTGATCGAATAAACAAATAACGAATGTACGAACATTTGCGAAGCTCCGAGAGAAACGAAAGATAAACTCGAAGTGAAATTAAAGAAAATTACAAATTATCTTACCAGAAAATGTGATTACCCATCGGGCAACTTACCTAATAGACTATTTCGAGAGAAATGTGCAAATGCAGTGATAAGTTGTAATTGTGATAAAAATTGAATAAAGTGTTCTGTGTTGGGTTTTATTAATTATGCGATTATAAAGGACAGAAGGAGTCAGAAACTAACTGACTTGTTAAATAATAACTCAACAATACTTACCTTGAGCGGGTATAAACCTTCGCGTCTCCTACACAGTACTTGTCAGAACCAAAAGCTCGAAACTTGTCTACTATTGGGACATACACTGGGTTTCACAAAGCTTGTAAGTGTAAGACATCAGATAAAAACATTTTACACCCTTATTTTATTATTTTATTATTATTAATATTATTATTATTATTATTATTTTTATTATTTTTATTATTATTATTATTATTATTATTATTATTATTATTATTATTATTATTATTATTATTTTTGGAGTTTCTCGTCCAATTCCAAGGGAAAGATCTTTACAATTGGTCTTATCTATCCTTTCTTTTTCGCCACAATCAACCTTCACTACTCGAACTTTTCCATCAACACCCTGAAATATCTTTTTGACTCTTGCCAATAGCCAACGATCTTCTAAAACAGTGATGTCCAACACAGTCGCCACTCGCCACATGTGGCGAGTGGGCTATGTGCTTGTGGCGAATGTAGCATTTTTTTTAATGTTTTATTTAATACTTCAATTCTATCCATAATAAAAAGTTGTAACCAAAACATAAACAACGACAAATTTTTATTTTGTAATCTTACATGCTAAGAAATGCTCATGGCAGATCCCGGTGTGTCAAATTTACGTACACATAGTGTCATGTGATTGTTTATTAAGAACTAAAATTTCGTTTTTAATTAATTTAGGTGTTTTCAAATAAACTAAAGTAATTTAAATGATTATTATTGTTATTTACCTGCATTGCTGTTGTTTACAATTGGGTTACAATGAAAAAAAAGGAGATAGTTCTACATTCTACAAAAAATATATTAATCTACCTCTTTCCTCTCATTATACTATGTAGCAACTCAGTCAGTAACCGTATACCTGTCGTATACCGAAAAACACTATGTTAGCGTTATGAATGTAATAGATGTAGACAGCAGTACTTTTCTGTAAATTTATATATAGACTGCTTTTTCCAACCAATGCACTATGTTCCAACTAACATTACGTACGTACACATAGTGAGACAGTAGGATGTTTTAAGTATCTGCACTCTCATTCATATTTATTATTGTTTAAGTTAATTCCTAATTTATTATAATTTTGTTACAAGTAGTAAACAGAAGAAAACAAAAAAAAATTTTTATGCCAAAATGTGCTTCTTATCTATTTGTGATTACACTTTAAAAAAAAACTTGGGTTTGCGAATCTACTTTTTCAGCTGTAACTTTCATAAAATCAAAATACCGATCCAATATTAGTGATGAAAATTTGGAGGCAGAATTAAAATGTGCAGTTAGCGTGAGGTTTACACCAGATTTCAAGGGTATTGTGCAAGAAAAAAATTGCCAAGCATCACATTAAATAATTTTTGTATTTTGTGTTTAATGTTATTAAAAAAACTTGTGTAATTCCTAAAATTGATTAAAATAAAAAACTATTATAAAACATTTTGTTTTAAATTTATTTTAATGTGTCGAATGAAAATTTCTAAATTGACGATTGTGGCTACAATCAAATTTCTGTTGGACACCGCTGTTCTAAAACATTCGATTCTAACAGCCACACAACGTCTCGAACTTACATTCCTATGCCCTCCATTTATACCATTTTTGTCTAATACTCCACATCGGTATCAACTCGTTTTTCCACCGTTCCCAGAAATGGTTAACTAATACCAAAATTCTTCTCCATCTCTTCCTGTAGTCTACCCCTCTTTTTGCTGAAAGGTTTTCCTCTCGCTCAACTCCAGGCAATCTCGTTAATAAGAAGTGGTTTGGAGTGAGGGCAAATTCTTCTTTGCTATCAGTACTTTGGACCGTCAAAGGTCGAGAATTCAATATTCTTTCTACCATTATTAATATTGTGTTTAGTTCTTAGTCAGAAATGTCACCAGTTCCAATAACCACTTTCATAGCTCTTTTCGCAGACTTTATTAAGGACTCAAAAACTCCTCTGAAATGTGGCGCTAATGAGGAGTTGAATATCCATCTAACTTGATCTTCCAACATCACTTTAGCCATTTTGTAGGAATCCACTACAGATTCTTGAACCTCTCCGGTAGCCCCTACAAAATTTGTCCCATTATTCGATAAAATCATTAAAGGTTTTCCTCTTCTGCCGATGAAGCACAGGAAGGCTCGAATGAATGCATCTGTATCCAAAGAGTAAGCCATTTCATAATGAACTACTCGGGATTTCAGCGTTCACTATACGACTATTACATCATATAATTCCATCGTTATCTAAAATCGGATTCAGCTTGGTTAATTTATTCTTGAACGTATCTACCTTTTTTCAATTGTTTGACTTCTTCGTCGAAATATTTTCCTTGATTCACCTTGATTATTCTGATTTCAATATCTTCGATTTCTTCGAATTTCAGTTGATCCTTTCTTCTTGTTTCAATTTGACACCTGCAACTGGTAACATGTCTGACTACTCATGCGTATACGCATTTTAACCTAATCCAGTCCGAATAAGATTATGGTTCGAAACAGCTCACACACGATTTAAAGTTCCGATTCTTTAATTCTGGCTTATTCGCGTGCATAACTACTTTTTTAATTTCCTTACATGTTTTAGGCCTGTCGATGAATTCAGTTTTGGGCCATTCGTCTTTTCCTAATTAGAGAAAGGTTGGTCCTTCTAACCACTCAGTTTTATCTTGCAGATCTCTAGCCGACATTCATCTGCCGGATTTTCCTTCGTAGTCACATGCTTCCACTGGTTAGCTGATGTTTGAAACTGTATGCTTCCAACTCTATTATTCCCAAATTGTTTGAATTTTCTAGCATGCTGTCTTATCCAATATAGAACATCCATACTATCAGTCCAGAATGTAACTTCCTTGATATCATAATTTATCGCTCTCGATATCTTTTCCGTGACTTTTAACTCGACACAGGCTCCCAGAATTTCTGGATCTGATGATTTATATTTCCTTCTTTAATAAAGTAAGCACGCACGGAGCTTGCCTGGTGATTTAATGGCATCCAAATTCCTGGTCCGCCTACACAAGTCCACCCTAGAGATGTGCGTCTTGCGATAGGTTCATTTTCATTTCCCACAATCTCTTTTAGTTCTATGGAGGTCTAAATTTGACTGGATTTTCCAGAACTTCAACCTTGCCAATGCTAATTTTAGTCATTGTTTTAAGTATTCTAAAATAATTAAAATATAGTATATCCAATTAATAACGAATTAAATTGACTGAGAGAATTTCGCAAAACTTTATTATTCAGCAAAATTAACATAAATTCAAAAATTTTAAATTCCTCACAAATTCTAATTACAAGAAAAAATGAAAATTTAACCAACTCAAAATTAGTTTTCAAAAATTCCTAAAAATTTAATTGAGACATTTCTCAAATCAAAGTCAAAATTAATTAAAACAGTAATATTCCTCAATAATTATTATTTCATTATTATTATTATTATTATTATTATTATTATTATTATTATTATTATTATTATTATTATTATTATTATTATTATTATTATTATTATTATTATTATTTTTATTATTATTATTATTTATTATTATTATTATTATTATTATTATTATTATTTTTATTATTATTATTATTATTATTTATTATTATTATTATTATTTATTTATTTATTTATTTATTTATATATTTATTTAGGATAAAACCTTATTAGTATCACAAATAAATGAAATTCTGAAAATGTCTCATTTTACAGATCAAGTTGATTTATTTGTTGATGAACATTACGATCAGTTGATGAATTTAGTTAAATAATTTTTGTCAATGATTCAAATTATTTACTCATCTTCATCTTTTATAGAGTTATTTTATTACAATTACACAGTTTCAGTCTTTTATTTTTTAATTCTTATTTCAATATCATTCCAATTAAATGTGTGTGTGTGTGTGTGTTTCGTTTAGTAAATAAAAATGTTAATTAAAAACGTCAAAATTTCAATAACTCTCTCTAAAATTAATCAAATTCGCATTGTGATGTACGAAATAAAATTTTTGTTTTAATTTATTAATAGTATTTGTTTTATTTGCTTTGTTGGCGTGACGATTTAATTGGGAAAAAATTAAAATAATTAGTTTAATTTATTCAATTTAACAAATTACACCTTGAATATGAATGGCATTAATGATTGTTTCGAAGCTTCTATTTTGTGCATTTTATTTCATTAAGATTATGAATCTATTGCTGATATTTCTTTATTACCATTACAAAACTTTATTATAAACTTTTTAAGAACTATTGAAGAGCAAATGAAATTGACGAATATCTTTGCACACAAAAGCACTTTTTATTGATTATAGTGATGGGTTTTACTTATTCAATTTGGTAACCTCTGACTCCACGTATCCCTTTAATTGTAAATAACAAAATAGTACACTGTTCAACGTATATTCAATTACAGATTTTATCGTACTTCCACATAGAATGATTCAACAAATTTTATAAGTTTGACCGATTCTCCGCTCGGTGTTGATGCTCTGTAAAAATCTATCAATATTCACATTTTTATTTTTGATGCTTGCGATGAGTTCTTTTTGCCTACTCTCAAATTTTCTCTTAAAATCCCTTTCTAGGGCTAAATGCCAATTTTGCTCTGATTTTCCTTTTTATTTTACAGTCTTCCAAATATGGAAGACAAATGGTTTTTGCCGAGCCGATCTCTTGTCTGACTTTCAACTACACATTCCTGCTTCGGATGTCACTCAGAATGGTCCAACAAACAAAAATAATTAATTTCCCACCCCAGGGCGCTTTTGGATGTATTAACTTCTCTTGGTCTTTTCCCATTAATCATAGTGACAAGATAATTGGTCTAAAAATTTTTTCTGTATACTTTTCTCCTTGTTTTTCCCAACTCGGGATTTCTTTCTATTTTCTAATTAATTACTTAATTAATTATTTTCGTTTTCTTGTTTTTTTACTCTTACAAACCCTTTCACACTCTTCCTGGCACTTTTTGAAAATACCATTGTCACCATGTTATTTCTCGTTACTTGTTCCTCCCATGACCAATTTTCTAGATTTTAATTCAAATATTTGAATCTTTTATCGATTTTTCACAATTCACTTTTTTTCTTTTCCCCTATAATGATACACCTTCTCAAACTTGTGTTCTCTTTTTATTTCTTTGCTCTATCGATTCTCTCCCAGGCCAGATTTTCACCTCTCTCCTTCATTTAAAATTTTGATTATTTTATTAACTCAACAATAGAATTAATATAAATAATATCACTATGTTAATATTTGAAGATTATTTGTGATCGAATACAATTGTGGGAATAACCAGCGTGCAAATGTGCAAAAACTCATTTCAAACAAACAATTTTTGGATAAATATAAAGCCCGTAAAAAGTAGAGAGAAATCAAAATTGCAGGTTCTTAAGAACTAAATAATAATAATGAACTTTTTCTATACATTTTCAAAACAAACATGACTTTCAAAGTCTAAACCCCAAAAATTCAGACAATAAATTAGCTGTTAAAAATAAAGTTTAATGTGTTATTTGATGCATTTTCTAATTGCAGGCGCTTTTTCATACTCCAAGTTTTTAAGTTATCAAATGCACCCGTTTGCATGGAATAAAAGCTTTTATTATACAGGTTACACCAGTGGTTCTCAATTAATATAAAAGCGCGGAACACCATTCACATAATTTTTTTTACGCGGAACACTGACAAAAAAATACTTCCCCACAATGAGTGACCAATCACAAATTACTATAAATCTGTCGTAAGCGTAAACAATGCCTTCTTATAAGCAAAGAAAATACCACGCTCAACAATAACAAGTAATAAAAACATTTTTATATTTGTATGTTTATATATCTGTGTAACGGCTTTCTTATTGAATCATCTTATAAAAAAATTAATTGAGGTTTTTGATGATATGTATCTTAAATGCAAATTTAAAGATAGTGTCATTTTTTTCGCGGAACACGGGTTGGGAACCACTGGGTTACGCCATAGGGCAACTGAAGATGCTTAAAGTGACATTGATTAAAGGTAAATAATATAAATAAAACCTACCTATAAATGCCATAGTCCAAATTTACCTTTATTTAAATCCATGACATTAATAATGGCTTATACCAGGTGTGTCAAACTTAATCCATGCCAGTGGTCGCATTGACATTTTTAGACTTGTGAAGGATCGCAAATATGCTTTCAAGCATACATAATATCTTAGCAGCAAATGAGTGAAGTTGAAAAAGACAATAAATCATTTAATTACATAGAAGTTAACATTAAAATTTTCGATAATATTAAAATAAATACAAAGTGCAATTGACTGGATTTTATTTCCAATTAGCCATTATTAATTGCGCTTTGGTGTAATATGTAAATCTAACGATAATTCATCATTTGACATAAGTTATTTTTATTCAATTTATGAATTTGATTTCTTGGATTTTTTGAAATTTTAATCATTTTGAGTTTTAATAATTTTTAACTTAAATTTTATGATTTTATACTATTAGCCACATTATTTTATTTATCCAACATGGGCAGAAATGGCGAAATTTTATTCAACAAAGTTTTTAGGTTTTTATGATTTAAGACTTAAAATTTTCCTCTCTAAATTTGTAAATTATAGAGATAAATAAACATTTTGGTATTCATAATAATCGTTTAAAATATAATTCGTTTTCGACATTTACTGTTTTTTCTATCTATTTTCTCGACAACTCATATTTTTTTAATTAAATATAGCAGTGTTTAAGGCATTGAATTCTTAATTTTAATCTGTAATTTGTTACAAGTTTTTATTTCATTTACTATTTCTTCGTATCGAAAATTTACATGCATTTTTTACTATGTATTGTGTTTGTGTGTTTAATTTATTTTTTCCACCACTATTTAAATTCTATTTAAAAGCTTTTATAACATGCAACATAACATTTTTACACATGATTAAGTTTGTGTGTTTCAATAATATAACTTTATAGATTTTTTTTAATATTATAGAAGTTTATATTCCATGCAAATAGGTATTTGTATGAGACCCAAATAATTTTTAAATATAGTTTGATAATATGAAAATGGAAATTGAGATTGTTCATTATAAAGAATTCTCGGTATATTTTCCAAAAACCTGGACATTTTGGAATGCTAACCTTGAAGATTGATAAAAAATTGGAACTAATTCAAAATGTAAAATAACTTTTATCTATCAAATGAAATATTTAAGGTCTGACAACATTTTAATATTTAAGGAAATAAAAATACATAATTATTTATGATAACCGCATTATTTCAATGACTAATAATATTTAATAATGATAACAATACTGGAGTATCATACATTTTCTGTTTTCTTAATTTGCCTAGTACTCATTACCCAGCTAAGAATAAACGGTTTCTGTGATCCATGTAGATTTGGTATCATCTTTATATGCATTTTGATAATATCCATACCAGTTATTACTGGGTATACTAATTCGAAAATAATTTGGAATTTGGTGCGATAGTTGTTGTTGGCTAGGATGAGGATCCCGGTGAATTTCCCCAATATTTGAGTGGTTGATTTATTTTCCAATATTATTACTTGACCTTTTCTTGCTTTATATTTCAATATTTCAATCTTTATGTTTCAGATCTGATCCTGTGTCGATAAGGGCTTTTGTTTTGAATCCTGCGATGAGTATTGTTTGTATTGTTGGGTAACAGACAGGCTAATGGATTGCTCTTTTTGCCTAATATTTACAATTTATTGCGTGAAAATATTTTTAATGAAATGCAATCTGTTCAATTTATTAGTTTTACAACAGATACTGAATTATATATGTCAATCACCCCACACTATATTGCTGAAAATATTTCGTTTTAAATTTACCTACTTTCTATAATTTCATTTTCTGAAAAACATTAAGTCCAAAAGTTTTCCCGGCGCTTTTTATCCTGAATTGACCAAATGGAATGATTTTTTCAAAATATGTTTAAGTAGTTCATTATAGTGCTGCCAAGGGCCGTGCCTGGGTATATGGCCGCCTGCGTGCTAGTATGCATGGCCGCCCTTTGAGATAACATCAAAATCAAAGAAAAAAATCAAATTTTCATTCTTAATGTTTATTATTATACTCAGGCACAGCGTGAGGCGGGTACGATGCGTGATTTTCACGCAGGCGCCACGGCGGAAAAATACAAAAGGCGGCAAAATTGTACAGAAATTTGTTATTTTCATAAGATTTTTATGTTTTTATAATAAATATGAATTAAATTAAAAGTAATAAAGTTATATTGTTTTGTTATGTATGCATTTATCGTTTTTTTACTCTTATTATGGAATGCGAAGGCGGTAATATGCAATTTTCACACATCATCTGAAACTCTAGCGCCGGTGCTGATTATACTTATATATCAAATGTACATGTACATATTTTCATTTAATATAAAACATTAAAATGTTTTGGCACATCTATAAATCTATGATATTACAATCAAAAATTTACTCTACGTGATTTTTAGAGGCAAATTTTTCAATCGCCTCTTCAATATTTAAGGAATCAGCAATTTCACTTTCAATTGCAATAATTGATATATTACTGAGACGTTCTTGAGTCATTGAAGTTCTCAAGTGGTTTTTGATTATTTTTAATTTTGAAAAACTTCGCTCTCCAGATGCAACAGATATTGGAACTGTCAGTAAAAGTTTTAAACTTGTGGCGACATTTGGAAAAGAAGTCTCCAAGTTTCCAAGTCTCCAAACTTTATGAGTTCTTCGGGCTGCCTTCTGTCTTTTATGATAATTTTTAGAGAAATTAACTCTTGATATAATTCTACGCCACTGATATCACAAGATTCACCATCTTTAAATTTATTATGGAGATCGAAACAACTTTTTTTTATTTCCTCATGTTCCATACCAATAAATTTGTATAGAAATCCAAAACATTTTTCGAAATTTGACAAAGTTTCAAAACGGGTGGTAAGAGATGAAATAGCTGTATCTAGTATTACATAGAAAAAATTAATTTGAAAATGTTCTTTTGGAGTAATGATAATGATTACAATTGACGAATTGACAACAACACTCAACTATTTGACAATTTACTTCGATTATATATGACTATGACTATATATTAACATTGTTATTTTGTTTTGTTTTTCTGGTCGTCAGGCCGCCTTTTAATTTGGCCGCCTGCGTGCGGCGCACGTAATGAACGCCGGTCAGGCACGGCCCTGGTGCTGCCAATATATTAAAGACTATGAATACGTTTGGTTTCAAATGTTTTGAATATATATTACAATTGTGTATTAATGGCGTCTTAAATAACAGTGAAATGCAATCTAAACTTTAAAAGGTCATTTTTTAAGTTGGTCATTTTAAACACAATAATATCACATTTACAGTGAAATCTTTTTTTACACGATTTTGAAATAAAATAAATTTTAAATTTTTTTACACTTAATTTTTGATTTAACACGAATTCCAAAAATTTTTTTTAATTATTTACATGATTTTCTGCAAAATCGTGTAAAAAAGACCGTGTAAAAAAAGATTTTACTGTAGTTTATTTGAAAAATATCAAAACCAATTAAATTTACCAAATCATATTTTGTTACGAAATGTAATTACGTGTTGGAAAGGTGTCTATTATATGTTAGAAAGAATTATCCGACAAAAAAGGCTATTTATGGTGTATTATTAGAACAAAATAAAAAGGATATTCTAAATGAAATGCGTGATCGCTCTTACATTCTTTTTGAAAATGTAATAAAAATTCTAAAAATTTTGAAGAAGTTACAAGTCAAATTTATGGTGCAAAATACATCACAGCTTCGAAGAACAAAAGTCAAACTATGAATCTCTAACATTACGTAATCTATTAGATAATCTTATAATACAAATGAATATTATGATACAAAAATGTGAGGCAGCAAATATTCTATTGGGTAAATCAGCCATGGCCAACCGGTGGCCCTGACACAATTTTAAACATCAAATCAATAATTGTCTTTTTTAGAATTCATATTCGAATTAAGCATGTTTTTAATTTTAAAAATTGATTCTAAGTTTACTTGAATCGTAAAAACGAGTTATATTTATTTAAATGAATTTATTGTGACCCGTGATAGTATTTTTCCGAAAATTTGGCCCTTCGATTGATTTGGGTTGGTCACCACTGGGGTAAATAATGCTTTATGGATCCAAGATTTAACAATTTTAGATTCTTTATAGTTGATCAGAAATGTCATTTACCTACAGAAATTCGAAGAGAGTTGTATTTATCAGATATATTTCAGATTACAAATAATTAAGATAAGCCCAAGATTACTAAGTTAGACTTTATGGGAAGGATTGGAAAGAGCGCCGGATGAAATGAAAAAATATGAACAATTTTCTGTATTACTAATCAATGAAGATCCGCTTTCTTTTTGGAAAAACAATTTTACGGCGATCCCAAATTTATCAAAACTTGCAGTACAATATTTATCAATATCAGACACAATTTCAGTTTCTAAAAAATTTTTCCCTGTGCTGGATTTATTGCCGATCAAAAGGTTATCTCCTAAAAACATTGAAATGCTCGTCTCTTTGCGACATAAGTATCAAAATGCTAACTCAGTGAACATTTTAAATTTATCTTAATTTTAATAAATTAATTTAGATAATTTTTAATGACCTTATTTCTTAAAAAACTGACAAACATAAAAAAGTTTGCAATTACAGTTATAATAATTTACTTTGCAAATAGACTTGAAGGTTTATTGTTTATAATTTTGTTTCATTTTTATTAATTTATTAATAATTATTAATAATAATTTTATAATTTATGTCATCGATAATTTTAATTTTATAGTCTATTTTTAAAGATTTCACTATAATTTATTTTTGTTTTTTTGGATTTTGCACACAAATAATTATTATATATTGATTTTTTATAAATGTTCCTGAGTGGTAATTTTAGAGATTAAATTCAAATTATATTATTTCAAGGTGTAGATTAAGTAATTAATACTTACATTAATTTGATTTTATTATCGTCTTTAGTAAATTAATTTTTTCCTTTCGCCATATTCATTTATTTTCATTTGTTCAGACTAAATAAAAATATTTCTTTATAGAATTGAAGATAAATTACATTATTATGGTCATTTTCTAAGATTTCTGTTTAAAAACAAAAACCAGGTATTGTCAAAAATATCTGAAATTTTTAACCAAAACTGTCTGTCCTTTCCTGTTGATTTATTTTATTGTTATTTAATGTGGTTTTAATTTAACAGTTCCAGGCTTATCTTGAAAATTTTATGAAATATTTAAAATCTCAAGTATTTTCAGTCAAATGATGTCAAAGTTTGTGTTGTAAATTAAAAAATACTTTGATTAGAAAACTTTATCAATAAATTATTTTTTCATAAAAACTTTATTTCAGAATTTACTATAAATTGTTGAGATAATGATATACGGGTAATTTTATGAATTGATTTAAATTAAAATTATAAACGTGTGAATTTTACAAATACATGCGTCGTTAAAATGTGAATTTACCTTATTTAAAATGTCGTATGTTTACATTAATATTTATTTATGATTTGTTTGTTTGTTTTAGATTAACTTTATAAAGTTGATTTAGATTACAAATGCGTAATGTTGTTATGAAAAGTTCGGTTGGTATTTTTGTGTTATTGGATAATATTTGTCGACGAATTTATTTGGTTTATTGATTTTCCGGATGTTGTTATGTATAGTTTTATTGCAGAATTTATATGATTTATTCCAAATTTTGATTACAAATGGATGCGTCAATTAATCAGCCGGTAATACTCTATTTAATATTATGTAAATTATACTTTTTAAATCCTTAAAATGTTTTTTAATTAACTTTATTTGAATTGCTTTTCTAAACTTGAAAAATATGAAGTTTTATTTTTAAATAATTAAAGTTATCTTTTATACATAAAATATGTTTATCTTAAAATTTGCAATAATTTTTTTGGCATCATTTTATTTTCCTTTCCAAATTAAAATGAAATTTTTTACATTCGGCAATTCGAAAAGCAACCAAATAAAAAGCCTTTAAAAGTGATTTGTTGGCTAAAAGGGACTTTTGAAATGAATTTTTTGGCTTTTTATCTCAGAAGCTTTTCTCTCAAAGAAATCATTTGGTTTTGATTCCAATTCTTTGTGTTTTGAGTTCAAATGTCGTGATAAATTATTTGCTTTCATTGGACAGCACTTCCCCACAAATGATACATTGTGGTTTGGGACAACTTGCATCTGATCCAGGCCAAGAAATAAATCCAAATCTTAAAAAAGTAATGTTGTATTTGCGAACAAAACTTGACCTCTTCTTTTTTTCGGGTGGACATTGAACTTCTTCATCATTGTTTTCAACAGCTGTTGAATTGTTATTGTTAACCTTTATAACAAAATTGTTTAATGTTGCTTGTCTTTTTTCACGTTTCATTTTAGGATTGAAAAACGTTTAGGATTATTAAAAACTTGATTAATTTTTAGCAATTTTTAAATTATATTTATTGGTTAATTGTAAAAAATTAGCATTAAATAAAGTTTTTTTCAAATTTGCTCACGACCCGGTACCGGGTCGCGACCCGGCGGTTGAGAATCGCTGATATAGGAAACT
>CAUHTR010008100.1:16176-48676 GCA_959609185.1 Schmidtea polychroa
TTTTTTTTATTATATAGGGGGCCACGTGTGTATATATATGTGTGTGTGTTAATTGCCTCAACAAATTAGTCGGTCAATATTTATTTTATGGTCATTTTTGTCTCTGTTGAAATAAGTTAAGGAAAATTGTCTTTATAAGTCTTTGAGGATGTGCTCGTTAACTCTTTGAACTACTTCAACCAATTCAAATTTGAAATGGAGTTGAGATGGGCATTCGAAGTGCAACAGCAGGATACATTGTTGAACCACATAAAAAATCACCATAGGGTTTGATATAGGATCACTAGAGTCCAGAACGATACCCGAGGAACGACCTGAAGCGTACAATGAAACATACATCATTGTTATTCCCGTAAACACTTTCATTAGTGCATTAAATGTCTCCGACATAATTTGAGTTATGGATCCTTTGTCAGCTTTGGGAATACTGAAAAGAACTTCTCGATCAGTTATTAAGATTGCATTGCCGGATGCGATAGACTTAAAATGAGCAAAGACATTCTTAAAGATTCTATTATTGTCAACACTTATGAATTCATATCCATTCATTAAGTTATAATCATAATTTAAACGAATAAAAACGAAACTTCGAAAAAAAATCTTTATTCTCCAAAGTACGCGCCAAACTCGTTTTCAAACAAGCATTTTGCCTCGCGTCTGTGGGCGCAACCCAACAGAAAAATTACAACCAATACTCAATGCGCACACAGGCACGATACATAATTAAACTCATGATTGACGCATTTCAATGATTTGTCGAAATTTTGTATCTGAATCGGTATTGATGGCATGCGGAGGCGTAGCGACAGTAACCGTGTCACTGAAACATTGGAGCACAGTATTCAATACTCAATATGACATAATAACACTATCAATGCATTGGACAACATTATATAAATTTTAATACCAAATGTAATTTTGTAGAGACTGGACGTTGGTACTCGTGACTCAGATTCGGTCTGAGCCAGATATCAGTTTCCGGTCTGGTTAGATACTTCCATGGTTTATGATAATACTTTCTCACGTTCTCAGTCAGGCACAGATTTACTTATATAATGCTATCACATGAAATCGACAGCATCGAGGCAGCAATGTGTATCTATACAATTAATTTTAGCTAGGTCACATACAATTAACATCTGAGTGAATATAAAAGCATCTTCTGTTGTTACCCTATGAAAAAGACTGTTACTATCGAAATCTGTATTAAACAGAAATATTGGCGAAGCAAGGTGTAGTGATTTTCCATGGGTGGTTTTTATTAAAAAAATTTAATATTTAATAAAAAGAAATATGTACAGGTAACGCGTGGGAAACGTTCTGGACATGATCGCGTTAAGCGAAATATCGCGATCAACGGGGGATTTTTGAAAAAAAAACATTTAGATAGTTGAAAAACTTTATATTTATTAAATAAACATTAGAATAATAATAAGGCAAATCTTTTAAAATAGACTATAAAATTAAAAAATTAAATAAACATTGAAAAAATTCAATGGATAAATTAATAATTTATTCATTTTTCTCGACGTTGTATAAAGGAATCTAGATTCCCTTGTTTGGCATCTCTACGTTTATTGCGCAAAATTTGCCGATAACCATCAAGCAATGCATTACAGCCATGTTTAACAGCATTTACTCGCTCGTAATCTTCATCGTTCTCTTCTAACAACTCCAGACATTGATTGTGAAGAGAAAGGGCCTTTTCGATAATTTTTACAGTCAAATTTCTGACTGGAATAGGTTCGGATACGTCATTTTCTATGGGTCTATGACAGTCCATTTCCTGTAGCTCTTCATTAGTCAAGAGTTCACCATGTGATTTTAACAAAGTATGAATATCATCTTCTCTCAAATGCAAAGCTAAACTAGGTCAACTGTATGTATGTAAATTGTATCTACTATGAGCCACGTAGGGACGTTATTTTGTCTCACTCACTCTCATGACTTACTATGTACATTTATATGCGTGTAAGTGAGCAAGAACATTATGTGTCACTCATTATGACGATTTATCGCACTGTCAAGACCAGTCTGAAAAATATATTTTTTTAATTGTCGTTATAACGAATTCACACTCACCGGGGTCACGGTGAACGGGGGTTACATGTATAATTAATTTATATTTAAAAAAGAAAAAATGTTTGTTTAAATATAGTCTGAGTAATGAATTGAATTCATTTAAATTAAGTTTTCAAGATTTCTACAACATTTTATTAACAACTGTATTAACTATTACAATGAGATACCAGGCATTTTATCTACTTCTATTCGGAATTGTTGGATTTTTGAATTGTGCGCCGATGCAACATTTACAAATAACCAATGATAATATAAATTTCCCCCCTAGCTACGTCACTGATGGCATGGATAAGAAATTTAAAAATGATAAAAATCAAACAGTTTTTTATTAATGTTCAAAGTGACTAAAAAGTACCCTTTGCTATCTGTTAATTGTACTGTGGGAAAACCATATAAGGATAAAAATTGTTATAACATGTTAAGTGATAAATACTTCAATTTTATAACAAGTTTTATAAATGTTGGTTTATATTGCCTCGCAGTCGTTTTATTCATGTGGAATTTGTTGGTTTATATTAAACAAAAATTTTATTTATATTTGGAATGCACATATTGAATAAAGTTTAATCGAACAATGTGAATTTCAAAGCTGTCCAAATCACAATCCTTAGCCCACGTTTTAATTATCATCCACTGAAAAATAAAATAACAATTAAAGCAATTATTGAGAATTTTGAGATTCATTTTAGTGATTTTAAGGAATTAATTAACTGTCAATATGTAAAATATAAAATTTGATCTCAAGTTGGAATTTTCGGATAAGTGAAAAGGGAGAAAATTTTCTTAAATTATTACCGATAGAAACCTGTTTGAAAATGAGAAAATTGCATCTCAAAATTTGCTCGATTCTATGGACTTTATATATTTGTGAAAAGTACAGATGTTCATAACGGATAAATATCTTGTAAATTTATTGCCATTTGAGACTATGTTGGATGATATAGGAGACTTAAACTTTACTATATTATAGCAAAATGTAATTAAGCATTGAGGGAATAAATTGAGTACATCTTTTAACCAAAAGCACCCATTCATTTATTAGACAATCATTGCCCAATATTCAATCACAAAACTTAACACGTTATATCATATACACAATTATCCAATTATACTATTTTAAGGTCTCCCATTTAACATTTCTAATCTTAATTTTTTATTCAGAAATTGAGTAATGTAACTTCTTTCATGTAGTCTCTATAATTTTTCCCGAACCTTTAAATTTAGTTCCATTTTTATTTGTAATGTTCTCTTATAATCTTCTAGCTCATTTAAGTAGTTTTACGTATTGCAATCATATTATATTCAGGAAGAGTTCCTGTTCAGTCTTTAAGACAACTGGAGTAATTCAACTGTATATCGAATTATGTCTTCTGAGGAGGTATTAACTTTAGTTCTACTTTCTGAATTAATTATTTGTCATTATTGTGTTACATATCGGTTAATCAATGTTATTTCTAAGCTGTCTATGTGTACATCTTTTATTTTCACACAAAACCATATATGCTTATAGAATTTGTTCCATTATCATAGAAAAATTTATAAAATCACTAGTTTGGTTGGAAACACATCTTTGGTTACTATTTCATTAGTTATTAATATAAACTTAAAATTAAAATAAAGATTCCTTAAAAATTTCTTTTGTTACTGAGGAGTGATTAGTCAGTTAAAAAATTATTAATACACTGGTAATTTAAAATTGTTGCACCTAACTTTAGGCATTTTGAAAAAGTTGTTTAGAAAACCTTTTTAGATAATTGTCATCGCAGACTCCGCTCTATCATTGCCATCTGCTTTCAAGTAACACATAGAGTTCAGTTCCATTCTTACAAGAAACATCATAAAACATTTTGGAAGTATCATTAGTTTCGGCTGTCATATAATTTTCATCTCCATTCAGAACCATTTAAAAACAACGCGATTAACTCTTTTTAAAACAACAGCTCCAAATCCAAATATAAATCAAATCAAAATTCGAAAGTAAAATTCCAAAAAAAATCCGAAAAATTTTAAGTTCCAAACATTACATTAAATTCCAAAACATTGTTTCGCCTGTGTGCGCACACGTGAAAAATCCAATTTTAGCACACAAAAAAAGCACACAGATGCGACAAATAAACTCAAGATTGATTTAGTGTACGGCGTACACTGTACGCACTTTACTCAAAATAAGAAAGAATACTATGATGAAATTAGTTGGCTTGAATTTTTATTTATATTTGATATGTCGGTTAATCAACAAAAATGAGACACAATTTTTCCAATTTACAATACTGTCAAATATTAATAAATTATGGAACCCGACTTACATAAATTACTAAAAATTATTACTTAAGAATGCTGGCTGTTTTATTGTCAAATAATAGCAAAAATCAGTGGTATATTATAATATATTGCCAACTATAACCAAAACATAAACAACTATAAACACCCATTAATTTAACGTCCTTTGTTTAAAATCATTGTCTTGGTTTGACCACTTAAACAATTAATTAATTTTCAAAAGTCGGCCAAAAAAGAATCCATTTTTTTATTTATTGTTTTTTACGGTTTTTACTATGTCAAAAAGAAAAAAGATATTTTACAAAAATTATTTTATGATTTTAAACTATTTACAGAACCATAAAAAATTTGACCGAAATATTTCAATCTATTGCAAAATCTATAAAAACTCCAAATAAAATGAATATTGTGATCACAAAATTTAAAAACAAAAGTTTAATATGGGTAATAACTTATAAATATATTTTTATAAAATGAATTTGGAAAGTAAAACTTTCAATAAATTTAGAAACGTTTAACCAAATACAAAAAAGTTTTTTGCAAAACTTAGTCCTACACAAAATCAAAGCATGGAACAACGCACAAACCAACATCAATGTTTACATCGGTATCTTGATTTTCTGTGTATTTTTTTCCTCTTTCATCCAACTTCCGAAAACAAACAGTGCAATGTCGAGTAGGATGCACTTTCTTGGCTGTTGCAAGGACATACTCATAGAAATGACGCTCAGAGAGTCGAATTGGTGTGGCACTTGTACTTTGGTTACCCTCTTGATTCGCTGAAGGTTCTTTATAATGTGCAACCATCAGTTCAATGCGGAAATCAAGTGGGTTTTTTTATTCCCAGCATTTTTTATAGCGTTTTTCGTTTTAAAATGAAAACCATTTATAAAATTGAATAAATAAAGTTACAAACATCATTTTCTCATAAATGGTGAGTCACCTCAACTGATGTACACACCAACTTGTATAATAGGAACTCTTATATTTCGGAATTAGGTGTATGAGAACATTACAAAATAAACCACGTCTGCGGCCCGCCTCATTTACTAGACATTATTGTCAAGAGAAGTAATTTGAAGTAATTTGAAACAATAAATATAACAACCAATCAGGATGACTGATCGAGATATTTCGATAAATATAGCAGTATTCTAATTTTCGGCGATGATCGAATATATTCGATCAAGTTTTTTCTGATAAATTTCGCTGATCGAGAAACCTTGCCCTACTTTATGACTCATACTGTGAGTCGTAGTCTTTGTTCTCAAGTTATGACTCATTTCCTTTGTTGGTCTATATTGCTCACGATCCCTTTCTATTCTACAAACTTCTAATCTCAATTATTTTGTATATTTTTGCTTTAATGAGCAATTATTATTAAAATATGATATGTTAATTGAGATTTATAAAAATGAGGACACATTTTTTTACCAATTCATATTATTGGTTTTTAATTATTTGCTTCTTTCCAGGTCACAGACGTAAAAATTCGCAAAACGTTATTCTCCAAAAAGCCTGGTAACGACATAAAATATAAATTAATTTAAATCTAATATACTCGTAACATTTTTAGATAGAAGAATCTCTTGTAAAGACCTTGGTAAGGGAGACTGTGAAGGATGGTTATGGATTAAAAAAATCAATATTTTTAAAAATAAATTTGTAAGAAGGTGGTGTGTATTAAAATTACGCTGCCTCTATATATACATTCATACAGCGGTAAATATATTTGTTTTTACATTTAACTTTTTTCATTATAACCTTATTTGTGGTCGCGTTTATAAGGCATAACTTATACTTATTTTTAACATTTGTAAAGAATTATTATTTATTGTTATTATTTTTATTTATTATTAGTTTATTATAATTATTTATTATTTTTTTATAATTATTTATTGTTATTTATTATTATTATTATTTATTGTGTTTTATTAATATTACTATTTGTATTTATTATTTATTTATTATTATTATTAATTGTTATTTATTATAGTTTTTATTATTATTTATTTTTATCTATTATTTTATTATTATTATTACCTATGACCCGTTAATATTACCGAGGAAATCACAAATTTCGCAGTTTTCAAAATAAAATTAATTCCATTAAAAATTTCTTTCATTACAAAGTTTTTTGTGTAAATTTTTCCTTGATACGGTGTCAATGTCGAATACTTATTCTTTGATACTAAATGCGACTTTGAACACTTTGGAAATAATACTAGACGATGTGCATGGGACCACCGGTGTCCATTATTTCAATCTTCGTCATATTTGTTAAAATTACCCTTGATAACTGAAATACGTATTTCGAATTGAAATATTGATCTGATGAAAGTTTTGAAATCAAAAAAATTCATGATTTCTATATAAATCTTTGAAATTAGTAAATTTAGAGCGACGTACTTATGCATGACGGTAAATGAACAATTAGATTTAATAACGAAAAAGAAACCGAAAGTGAAAATAATCGATTTTTCCAAATAAAAAAAATATGTATTAATTATTACCAGTTGCAATGACTGCAATTATTAATTTCTGAAATCATCAAAAATTTATTCCAAATCAATACTCAATTTTATATTTCAATATCAATCTTCATTATTCAAACAAAATAAAAAACTATAATTTATATATGGAAATCAATAGTTGTTAATTAAATAATCTAAATACATTCGTTACTGATTGAACATTAATTATATAGGATTGTGATTTAATAATCAATCTCTCACATTTTTTTCCAATAATAATTAAAGTTTTTATACACAATTTGAAAATTATATAGTAACGTTTATATTGCAAATATTACTCTAGTAGGATTGCTCAATTAGAAATGCAAATAACAAAATATCCAATCTTTATGTCAAATGAGCAGTTTATTTTGAAAATGGTGTGAGTGAGTATAGCAAATTTTTGATTTTCTTCTGATATCTTTAATAAACATTATTAGATAATAAATTTATAACTACTAGAGCTACAATGTAATGAAAATCTCTAAGTATCTCATTATAACAAAAAATTGAACTTTCCCCGCGTTCAAATATTGAATCATACATAAAATAATTAATGAATTTTAATAGACAATCCAATTTAACCCCTATATTGAGCCTTATTGGCTAATCTAATTATTTCTATAACATTTAAAACTGTATGAAGCAATATAAGATTCATACAAATTCATTAATAGAATGAAAGAGCAGAAACTTTGATTTATCTCGAGGATTTTAAAGTTTGCCCAATTGAAGGTTTTAAATCTAAAAATTTGTAAGTTTTTCGTTTCTGATAATGGAAGATTTATGTCCAATAACTATCTAGTTATTTCAAAATTTATAACTTAAAAGTCAATTTTACATTTGCAATTGAATCTCAAACCGGATTTATGAAATGGTTGAATAAACTACAACTGAGTGCATCTAATGTCAATTTTGAAGACCTTGATGGCAAAATATCAGGATTTGTTCCTGGTTTTTCATTACCAAGTTCTAATAAAACGAATTCAGAAAAATTACCGACTCTTCTTGAATTAGATTGTAATGAATCTCAGGGATTCAGTGAAAGTGAAGATAGTGATGTACAAAGCGATAAACTATCTTGTGGGACACTTACTGATACCCAAAGTGAAAATGAGGAACCTAAAATGACTTCAGCTGAGCCGGTTAGTAGCATTAGTGAAACATCAGAAGATCTTAGTTTTATGACAATGAATGCTATTAAACGAATCATTGAAATTGAAAGACAAATCAGAGTAAGTCTTGAATTTGTAATCAAATTAAAATAACATTAAGATATTTTATCGATCCTTTTTGAATTTTTAGACTATCGATCAATATTTTGTTTTGTATTTAATTGTCTTTTTCAATATATTTTAAATTTATATTATTGAATGATAATTAATTTAATTTTTAAAAAATGCATAATAATGTTTGTTTCCAATATCCAATCATTTAAAGTAAATTCAGTAAAGTAGAGTTGTTGTAAACCGAGACTAATTTATGTGGAGACTAATGAAGCTGAATAAAAGTAAGTACAGTAAGACCCACTTAATGCTGGTCCACCTAGCTCTGTTTTGGTTTAACGCGGTTTTTTACAGAATAGTTGGATTCCCCGAAAATTACACGCAGTGTTGGGCTTCCGGGAAATCCAAAGTAATTTATCTGCATTACTTCTTCCCTGCGGTGTTACACAGACATATTTTTATTGTTTCAAAAATTGATTGCCGTTATTGTAATAATTGATTTATAATAATTGATATATAATAATTGAATATAATAATTGAATATAATAATTGAATATATAATAATTGAATATAATAATTGGTATATAATAATTGATGTATAATAATTGATATAGTGATAAATATTTTAATTTTTATTATGGGTGATAATAAAAAACACGAAAATAAAGAGACAAGAAAAAGCATTCCACTGGAAACTAAAATCAAAGTGCTTAGAAGATTATATACCGGTGAATGTCTATTTCAAATTGATGTTGCATAGAACTTGTCAACTTCAACAATAAGGTCGATTCATCGGCAACTACAACCTCTGCAACTAGAATTATTCGTTCTAGAAATAATACGATAGATGAAATGTAAAAATGACTTTCTATATGGATTAACGACGAAATTGAACGCAATATGCCTTTAAAAGCGAGAAGAATTTTTAATCACTTTCAGGTTGAAAAAGGTGGCACAACTGAAGCTTTTGTTGCAAGTCGAGGATGGTTTAAACTCCGATATAATCTTCAAAACATACAGACTACAGGAGAAGCGGCAAATTGAGAATTGAAAGCAGCGGCTGAATCTCGGCTGAATTGGTTCACTGACCATTTTTGTCGGTCTGTTAAACGTTATTGTCAAGCCACCCAATGAATTTATCTGACAGTAATAATAACATTCCAGTTTAAGTGGTTTTCTCGCTGTCTAACACAACCGATGGATCAAAGTTTTATAGCCAATTTTCAAGCTTATTACCTGCAGCGAACATTTAGACATGTTTGAAAAAACAGATGAAGAAAAACAATCAATAAAAAATTTTTGGATGAACTACAATATCATGGATGCTATAGAAAACATAAATAGTAGGGTAATGTGTGGACCCGGGAACAAAGAACTATTATGTAATCGATGACGTCACAAAGGAAGTTACGTCATACCCCCATGGAGGGATTTTTTATTTATTTTTAAATACGTAACAAAGACATTGCATAACAAAGGAAAAAAATTGAACAAAGGCACATGACTCATCATACTTTTTAAATATATTACGTTGCGGTATTTTAAAATTTAATTATTAAATATATTACGTTGTGGTATTTTAAAATTTAATTATTAAATATATTACGTTGCGGTATTTTAAAATTTAAATTTATTTTAAAAACTTATTTTGACGGTTAAGTTGACACAATAAAATTATTGCACATACTTCATATATATAGCCTATCAGACAAGATATTCTGTTCCCCTATGGGTATTGCTAGCAAGGGTACTGGTCAACATTCAACATGTCGCAAGGGTATATTAATCAGTTAGAAATTCTTAGGTAATTTAGTGAGATGATTAAAAATTCGTGAATATTTTAAATGTAACTTTACACTTATGTCGAGCGACTAATTTATTGGTTAACTTTGTAGACATTTAAAGCAAAACTTAATTTATTCATTTAATGTTAATAACAATAGTTAATATAATTTATATAACTTCGTGAGAAATACATGATCATTAATAACAACATTCAGCAATTTATTTGGAGTCTTTGTTCGAGGCAAAAATAATTAAAGGAGTCATCATTTAAAGGGTTATCATTTAACAAAATAAGGTGCTTATTAGTTAGAAATGCATGTTCAATTCTTTTCTAATTTAATTAGATGATCATTAGACGTAATATATCTTTGCGAGAAATTTAAGATGTTTGAGTAACCAAAACATGGATATTTTGTGCGATCAATTTATGAATATTGGTTAATTTTCTCATTTTTAGTCATTTAAAATAATATTTAGCAAAGGTAATTTAGCAAAATATCATTGTAAGATTTATCCACCCGATAACAATATTCCTTCAATAGATTTTACCCTTAACTGATATTCAACCTATTTAATTTCTGGAAATATAATTAAAATCATAAATTTTCTTCACTGATATCTTCACAATGAATAAAATAACTTCTTAAATAAAATAATTTAAAGAAATAACCTTTGATATCAATCCCAATTAATTCTAAAGATTTCAAATATTTCATTGTCAAAACCAAGTAAATAGATCATTAACCCTAAACGACTTAATAAAACAGTGGATAATTAATAAAAACTTGTTCTAAAACATAAATCTAAATTACTGTGCAATAACATTCATCACGACCTAATAAACCTCTAAAACGATATAATTTCACTGGAATTATTATTAATTCATAGCTAAATACTGACTATTTCCTTTGAAAATTTGATATTTTACCAATAAGAACATCACCCATTTAAATATTCAAAACATGTCCACCTTAACCGATCCCTCGCCAAATATTTCTAGCGTTTTAAAAACCCCCTTAAAAATCATATATTACCATCTTAACCGAACCTTCACTAAATCCAACCGACTTTAATATATCAATTCTCTTAAAATCCATAGGATATTCTTCAAAATATGAATTTTATTTAATTGTTACAAACATTCTTCCATTGAAATAATTTAGTAGCTAAATTCATGTAGCAAGAGTCCACTAAAAGATCAAAATTCATTAAAATAAATATTTAACCACATGTATCATCAAATACCTAACTAGAGATGATAATATCTCATTGATTAATCATAATTCTTCATCGATTCAACTAATTATAGCCATTACAACATGATATATCTTTTAAACTAAATCACAAATTTCAGTATATTTTACAATAATTTTCAAGTAGATTTCAAATATATCATCATCGTGAAAAAATTAGCTGGTTTCAACTTTAGATTTTTAATATTTTAAAGTTCATCAATGTGTAAATATTCTTAGAAAAATATATGAAAAAATTATTTAGTCAAATTCAATATCATTACAAAGTCATCATCAAAATTTATCCTATCACTTGATTATTAACCTCATTAAAAATTAATTTTTATTTAAAATTTAAAAACAAGTCAATAAAATATAGCAAATTATCAAGAAATTAATTAAATTTGTCTTAGAATTAACATGAAATTCACAAAAAATGTTAGTCCCGTTAACATCAACATCAATTACCAATGAATTTAATGCTAAATAATAACCAAAAATTTGCCTAAATAAAATCATTAAAACACACCAGTACCTTTACGACCAGTACCCTTACGACCAGTACCAATTGTGAACAGTACCCATAGAGGGAGAAAATATCTTGTCGGATAAACTCAGAGTATATATAATAAAACGAATTAACAATAACTCCATCAAATTGAATCAGTCTAATTAACACAAATTTTGATAAAAAATCTTATTCTAAAATGGTAAGAAGCGTAAAGTCGAAAGATAATTTTAATAACACCGAGATAAATTAACAATATTATTTTCAGGTGGTAAGAGGAAATTATTTATTTTTCTGTGATAAATTAATAATAAAATTCAAAAGGGTTAAAATAAGTGTTAGAATTATTCATTATTGGATTATGGAAGGTCAATGAAAATATACTGAGGAGTGGCATGGATATTAATTGTGATTATTTAAAATTATTTCATAAAATTCATAAAAATGATCTGTTTAATAAAAAATATTTAATACAATTTTAAAAGAAATATTTGTCGGGAGGATATAAGTGATAATAATTAGTGGGAAATCGAGAACCGGCGGCTATAAGTGATGATAAATTATTTCTATTATATGAGTTACTAACGAATTAAAATATATA
Source organism: Schmidtea polychroa (assembly GCA_959609185.1). Classification (NCBI taxonomy): domain Eukaryota; kingdom Metazoa; phylum Platyhelminthes; order Tricladida; family Dugesiidae; genus Schmidtea; species Schmidtea polychroa. Next base: position 28,404 of record CAUHTR010008100.1, read on the forward strand.
TTTTAATAATATGATAAACTTTTATTTAATAAAGCATTTAATCCCCAAATGATTATTTTATTACATAAGAAACCGTGAATGGTATTTGACTGAGTAATTATGATAAATATCATATTTTAAATTTTGATTAAGTCCTTTAATATTAGCAATTTATTATTAAAGTTTACTATTTTACACTAAATATTTAATTTTCAAAAACAAATATTCTAAAAGATAATTTAAGATACATTACTCTTTTCAATGAAAATGAGCACTCAAAGTTAAAAGGGACACACGAAAACTTACTCAAATATAACCGAAAGACATAAAACAACAAAACCAAATTCGATTAAATACTTTATAGCAATTGTTAGTTCTTATAATTTCCTCATTTTGTTAATTTAAATAAAAGATATATAAATAGTTTTCATAAATATAAACCAAATTACATGTATTTTCTTTAAAAAAAATTTGATTTTACCCTTATTTATTGCCATTTACACACATTCACTTTAGATCTCGCTTAGAAATATTTTTCTATCCTTAAGGTGTGTAATACAAAGACAAATGCATGAGTAACAAAGACATTTGCAAATGCATGTGTTTTGGCTTTGAAAATTTTCTATAAAGTAATTTGTTAAATGGATTTTTTAATTTGACCTTAAAATGAGGGGGTAGGGGGTTGACCTTAAAATTTTCTATGACCTTAAATTTGGAAAAATTAGACTTTGGCCTCAAAAGTTGACCTTTAAATGACATTGACCTTAAGTTGGCCTCAAAATTCCTATGACCTTAAGTTGGCCTTAACGATGAGTCATTGTGGGCTCACTTCTACCTACTATAAATCTTTCTTGGAATCAGGTATCAGAAAGATATATTTGAAAGGGGTGTGGAATAACATTTAGCCAGATGGAATTAGCTAAACAAATTGGTTTAGATGAGGTAAGCGTGAAAGGTCTGGAAGAATTATCGCAAGAACACAAAAATATTGAAAGTAGCGATTCAAAAAGAAGAACTAAACGAACTTTCAATGGAATATCTAGAGACTAGTTTTGCAACTATAACAGAAAATATGGACCAATTTATTAAAAAGAACAGATTTTGATAGGAGTTTAAAGGCTAGACGGGGTATCATGGATGTCTGTCTTGTCCATTTATCGACAAAATCTTACAGAACGCTAGAGAATAACCCAAATGCCTTCTTGATAAAAAGGCAGAAAATTGGAAATGCAAAAAATCTGAATGATCACAAAATATAAATGGTGACTTAGAATATTATTTATTTTTATCTATCTATTTGTTATGTTTCTATATTTCTTGTTGTATTATTATAGAAAACATATTTAATGAACTTAAGTGACAAAATACCTGAACAATTTTTTAATATTCTACCTGCTTCCCCCTAAACCCATTATTTTCATGATGAGATGACCTCGTTTAACGCTATTTAGTACAACGCTTTACTTTGATGGAATGTATATACAACAAAGCTGATCAAAGTGTGAAAGACCATCAACAATAATATTATTAATATCCAATTTTAAAACATCATTTTAATTTTCGTATAAAGAATCTTATAAATTATTAACATTTATTTCAGAAAAAAAAATTTGGAATTTAGGATAGGGTTGTATTTTTTTTTGTTATATTCAAATATAGTTTTAGTACGACATTTTAAATCTAAATGGAGAATTATAATATGGAGTCACGATTATCAATACTGGAAATATCTGTAATAAATAGGAAATTGAACAAATAAGTTTATTTATAAAATCTTTTGATTGAAATGTAATTTGTTCTTCAACTTCAGTAAAATCTACTTCTTCGTTATACATATTTGAATTGGATCCTGCAACTAGTTTGACTTGTTCAGTTCGATTGATTTTAGTTTTGGCTTTTATTTGACATTTTCTTTTTGGAGATTTCTTTTGAAAAAAGGAAATATATAACACTAGCTGATGTACCCAGCGTCACCCGAGTTATAATAATTCATTTAAATTAATTTTTTTTATTTTAGATATTTTAACATAATCTCTGACACTTCTAAATAAAAATCATATATTATCAGAAGATAAAAATAGTTTAAAACATTCAGAAAACACAATCGAAAAATAAAAACCACTACTCAAACAATCAGAAAATACATGCACAAACAATACAGCAATACACAAACGATATAGATACAGTTCAGACATTAACCAACAAAAAATTTATTTCTATATGTCATATGGCTTTAAATATTATTATTTGATTTACACATTCTATCAGCTTCTCGTATTAAAGTCTCATCTGACATCCCTAATTTTAGTAACTTTCTTTTTCCGTTCTCAGACATCTATAATGTAAGAATGAAAGTTTTTCTGTCAATTATCTTTAATATGGTATATTATATCAATTATTATATCAATGATTGATTATATAATATATCAATTATACATATGTATTATATGGACATACAGACTAACTTTCATTCTTATAATATAGATTATTATTACGGACAAATCAATTTAATTTTATTGAAAATTTTATAATTTTTTTAATAATCTTTTTGAATAACTTGAAAAGATTAATTAATTGACACTAATAAATCATAAAAAATGAAAATTTAATTAGTTTAATATAAAAGTCTTCAATTAAAGCTTTATTAATACTAATTTTAGACATAAGTTTGTTTCAATTTCAAATTTCGATCTGTTTTTGTTTTTTATTACAAGCATTTCGTAAAATTCCGTTTCATATAGATATGAAATTTTCATTTATTTATTTCTCTATTTCATATGGCTTTAAATATTATTATATTTTGTAGTTTTTATTTTATTTTTAAACAAAGATTCGAGATCTCTGTTATGGATTGCATCTAAAACAAAAACATTTGTATTAATATCTCTATCCATATAGGCTCTATATATTAATAGAATCAGTTTATTTAAAAAATTCATATTTCGCTTAGTAATATTACACATATGAACAAAGATTCGACATCTCGATTGAAAACTATTAAGAAAAGTTTAAAGTCCCGTTAAAATGTCTATATGCATCGCATGTGATGTATCTTGAAAAGTTCAGAAGTGGCATCTCCAATTACTTTCTCGATGAACTTTCATAAATAAATAGGATGAAAATATTTCAAGTCCATAGAATATTTTTGAGAATTTTAGATTGATTTTCGATTTTCTTGGGAGAACTAAGAAACTTTTCGAGGATTTTATTTTTGAGTTTTCTTAGTTAAGAAATCAAACATGAAAATAAAAACCAAGGTCAGTACTAATTAATTAGTACAAAAAGGAAAAGGAATTTCAAAATCGGAAAAACAACAATATTCTTATCTCGATGATAAGGAAAACAAAACAAAAACAGGTCGGTGCCGCAAAAGGAAAATATTATAAATATTGTGACAGCTGTCAAAGATAACTCGGTCGCAGGGAAAACTGGAAAATCATGGTGGAATTGAAAATAAACTGAAGTGCCACAAATTGACGAGGTATAAAAGGAGGTGGCACAGCAGAAGAGAGAAACTATAGAGGGGACGAGTTATAAAATTAAGAAGACGTGGGAGAATTGTATTAGCGAACAGTTTGAAGAAGCCATTTAGAGAACAATTTAGAAGAAATATTTGAATAAAATTGAAGCAGAGAAACTAAAAAGAAAACAGAAATAAAGAGAATCAGCAAGAGTTTATTCAGTTGATAATATAATAAAGTTAGGCGAGTAAAACCGAGTCAAAATCAGAGAACAAACAGTTTAAATTACCAATTATTACACTCCTCAGTTGTGAGAGATTTGTCACACCAAAGTTATACGAGTGTGCTATTCCTCACCATAGTGTTGTAATAAGCACGGTATTATAGTTAGCTTGTTGAATCAATTGTATCAGTGAGAAAATATTTGTGATATTCAATAAAGTTTCCAGTGTTATTTGTGGGTCAGTCAAAGACACGCTTGGAGTCAGAGTAAGAATTCTTATTTTATCACCAACTCAATAACCCAACAATATTGTCTTGACTAATTATGTCGCGTTCTCAAGATAGCACAAAAATAATGATTGATTCACTTCTTAATTCCTAGGAGAACCAAGGAAAACAAAAACTTAACTTTTCATCGTGTTACATAACCACATAAATTTCTCATTACAAAGAATGAGCGAATGCCATTTTCTAAACTCTGAAATTTTAGTATCATCCATTCCGCCAGTAAATGTAAGTCTTGATTTATTCTCACAAACTGTTAACAAACCAACACTTGAATGATCATTTAAAACAAATGTTGCATCATTTTTTTAACAGTATGATTTCTTTATATTCATCAAGATCTGTTACCGATTCTTCAATTACTTCGTTATATTTACTATTTCCAAAATTCATAATACAATTTTCCGATTTGAGATGATCTCGAATTCGATAAATTTAATCTCTTAGCGATCTCATGAGTTGTTATTCGACAGGTTTTCATCAATTAATGCCTTTATTATAGTGTCTTCAACTGGCCTTTCAACCTCAACAATTCCAGATCGAAATTTTGCTAACCAGTTTCGGCACTGATATTCTGTTAATACATCTTCATGCACATCGGATAATATTTTTCTTGCTTGAACAGCATTCTTACCTTTTCGATAGTAAAAAAGTGAAATATGCTGCTTTTCAATTTCCATATTTGATAGTAGAATCAAGCCAGCCTAGTTATATCAGATGTCAAAATATATAATGATTATTCGACTTAAGTGTGAAGTTGGCTGTGAATAAAATACTATTAAGTTCTCTGTTGGGAAAACCGAAATTACTTTCCGAACAACCTAATATAATTTGATTCTGTAGGTATGTCTTCTGAAGGAATACCAACTGAAGCTATATTTCACAAATCAAAGTACTTGTAAATCTTATAAATAATATCTGACGGTCACTAAGTTCTTTACGACTCATTGTTTTAGGAATTTGACATATTGATTCAATATATTGACATAATAATTAAATAATTTGGCATAATGATTAAATGATTTGGCATAATGATTAAATAATTTGGCAAAAATAAATAAATAATGTGTGAAATTCTATTACAATAAAAAAAATGTTAGACATCAAATAAATTAAACCTTTTGTTTTCGCAATTGATACCTTTATTGTTTATACTGGTGTATTTGTGTTGATTTAGCATACCTTTTCCCTATTCATTCATATTGCTAGTGAATATTAGAATAATTTATTCGGATTAATTTCACATATATCTTAATTAGTAATATTTCGCAAATTTTATTGGTATTTAAGTTTTATTTATTTCCAGGAAAAAAGGCAAATTCTCAACCAAATTGAAACACTTTTAAAATATCCATTGACCTCGTATAGAATACAGGAGTTTTGGGATGATTACGGTGAACAGATTACTAAATTATGAAGAATTATTCATTTTTTTATTTCTCATATTTTTCTATATTTCTATTCATTTTTTTATCTAATTCATTTATAAATTTTTATGAAAATTTTTTTGAATCGTTTATTTTTCTGGCAGTTTAATTATATTTCTTTAATTAGTTTTAGGTAGTGAATGGTTGGAATTCAGAAGGAAGGGTTCACTAGATTTCGGTTTATATGTATATTTATACAAATTATTGATTTCCACCCAAAATTGGTATTGATTATTTTGGAGGGCTTTTTGATTGGATTACAGAGTGAGATTGTTTGGGATTGAATGAAAATGTTGGATAAATTCATGGATAAATTCACATTTATTATGCAATGATAGCGTGATGATGAATCTTTTGTTTTAATCAAAATATTACGTAATATAAAATAGTAAAAATAGACAAACTAAAATTTTGTTTATTAGGTAAATGAGGTTAGTGTGAGTTATTGCCGTGTTCCCTTTCATTATATTGATTGAAATTAATTCGTTTTAATTGATTGAAATTATTCATTTTCTAGTTACTAAAAATAGATGTTTGTAGATTTGATTTTATTGGTCGGTGTGTGAAGATTGCTGACAATGTTCATTATAAGGTATGATTGAAGTTGTGGTTTCAGATGGAATTATTGTAATACAATAACAGTTATATATGAGGGTATGTTGTCAAAACTTCTAATTTGATACTGTGTTTTGTTTTTATGAATTCAAATCTAGTGAAATTATTACGTAATGTTGTTAAAGCTCGAATGGGAGAATCCTTTGTAGGATGGTAATTGAAATTATCTATCTTTAATTAAAATTACATTTGATCACCTGGAACATTTACTGGTACGTTTGTCATTAGGTAATTGTAATTATTTTTTAGTTTTCAGATGTTCAGGGGTCTTTGCATAATTGCGTCAAGCCAAAAATAATCCTTTTTGACCTACCCCCATATTGACGTCATTTTATTGTTCACGAAATGAGGGTAGCCTTGTGGTATAATACGGTCCTCTAGACTGCTTGGGAGCTTGTCTGTAGCAGCAATAATTATTAGTTATTTATCAGGATAGTTGTAGAAGATAATGATTCTTGTGGTCCATAAAATACAATTAATGTGACTCGGCCAAGTCACGTTTTCGAGGAACCCCATCCTCGAGCGTGACGTAATTATGCAGTGACCCTTCACTGCTTTTGACTCTTCGTGTTCTTAATGGAATAAATAAGACTCAATAGTTTAAAATTATATTTTCGTGTTATGCTTGCACAATTTCAGTTCTTTGTCCAAAGTGCCAATTTCCATTTAAAATTATCTAGTTTATGTTTATAATTAATCATCTATGGAAGATTAATTTTCTCAGATTTCCTAGAGGAAACATTCAATTTTGTTTAAATGTTATATTTCGATGTACTAGGTACAAAAATTTAGCGAAATCAAAAAAATAAATATTTTTAGGGGGAACTGGTATGAGCGGATGCCAAAACAATGTGACGAGTACAAATAAAATTTAAAAATATCATCCTCCCGGATGTTTTTTGGTTTCTGGGAGAAACATTGTTCAGTGTGCATTTTAAATTTTCCAAAAGATGTGAAAGTTTTTCTATTTAAATAATTTTGCAAAGATCGAAATAAATGAAAGTCAGGTGCTAGGTTGAGGCAATAGGATGGAAGAGGCAGAACGTTCCAGTGGAACTGCATTAATTTTTGGCGGGTCATGTTATCTTGATGAAAAATTACTTTACCGCGATTGGGTAATTCTGTGCGCTTTCCATCGATTTTTGTCTTCAAAGAGACCATTTGGGAGCAGTATTTGTTAGTATTGATAGTTTCATTTGTAAAAACCAACATTATGATAAATAACCCACTTATCATCACCTATTACCATGTCTTTGAAGAATGGCACCTTTTAATATCTTTTGAGCAATGAATCACAAATAGACACGCGGTCTATTAAGTTCTTTTCAGTTAATTTGTGAGATACCCAAATATGATTAACGACTCAGGTAATTAAGAGCCTGTAAATAGTTCACAACTGTCTTTTGGGATACATTGACCATCTCTGCAATTTTTCGTGTTGTTCACCGGGGATTGTTTTCAATAAATATTTTGATGTGATCATCATCAACCACTGACGATCTATCAGAACGCTCAATATATTCAGATGAGGTATTTCCAGCACGAATTTTGACACATTCTCGCTTACAATACCTTATTCGTCTGCAATACATTTTTACCTTTGTAGTAGTAATAATGTATCAAATATCGAAAATACAGTTTATTGTTTTCCGTTTTCAAACCCATACAAAATAATAGTTAAATAATGTAATTAAACAAATACTTTCTTAATACTCACTCGGAAATTTTATCTTTCAGTAACATATGAGGCTTTAGAATACAGCTGACACATGTATGCAAATCTCACTCTTTTTGCCATCTATCGTCAAAAAATGAAATTACTGTTTACTCAACAGTAGATGGATTGGGCACCGCTAGAACAGGACTCCGCTAGCACAGTACCCCCCCACCCCCCCCCCCCCCCCCCGGCCGGAAAAAATTAAAAAAAATTTTTTTTCAAGGTCATTTGTAGAACAAAGACATATGACTCATCAAGGTCATTGAAACAAAGACCATGACTCATCGGATGACTCATAAAATTTTCAAGGTCATTTGTAGAACAAAGACCATGACTCATTCAAGGTCATATGACTCATTCAAGGTCATTTAAACAAAGACCATGACTCATTCAAGGTCATTCTCAAGGTCGTATGACTCATTCAAGGTCATTTTCAAGGTCGTATGACTCATAAAATTTTCAAGGTCATTTGTAGAACAAAGACATTTTTTTTCAAGGTCATCTGTAGAACAAAGACATTTTTTTTCAAGGTCATCTGTAGAACAAAGACATTTATTTTTTCAAGGTCATTTGTAGAACAAAGACATTTATTTTCAAGGTCATATTATTATTTTTCAAAAATATTATTATTTTTATTATTATTTTTCAAAATATTATTAACTGTGCCAGCGGAGTCCTACTTTTCGGGGCGCCAGAACTTTTTGAGTTTTCAAAATTATTTAAATATTGATACATCATTTTGAAGCTTGGTGCAAGACCTTTCGAATGAGCTATTGAAAGTATCATCATCATCACTATTCATAAAGTTATTAACATTTTCCCGAGACCATTTTTCAAGGTCATATAATTATTATTATTTTTCAAAAATATTATTAACTGTGCCAGCGGAGTCCTACTTTTCGGGGCGCCAGAACTTTTTGAGTTTTCAAAATTAATTAACAATTGATACATCATTTTGAAGCCCAGACGGAGATCTATCTTTTGAGCCATAGAAATAATTTTTATCATTAGTAGTATAAAGGTTATTAACATTTTCCCGAGACCATTTTTCAAGGTCATTTGACTATTTTATTATTATTTTTCAAAATATTATTATTTTCAAGGTCATATTATTATTTTTCAAAATATTATTATTTTCAAGGTCATATTATTATTTTTCAAAATATTATTATTTTCAAGGTCATATTATTATTTTTTCAAAATATTATTATTTTCAAGGTCATCTGTAGAACAAAGACATTTATTTTTTTTTTCAAGGTCATATTATTATTTTTTCAAAATATTATTATTTTCAAGGTCATCTGTAGAACAAAGACATTTATTTTTTTTTTCAAGGTCATATTATTATTTTTTCAAAATATTATTATTTTCAAGGTCATATTATTATTTTTTCAAAATATTATTATTTTCAAGGTCATCTGTAGTACAAAGACATTTATTTTTTTTTTCAAGGTCATATTATTATTTTTTCAAAATATTATTATTTTCAAGGTCATTTGTAGAACAAAGACATTTATTTTCAAGGTCATATTATTATTTTTTCAAAATATTATTATTTTCAAGGTCATTTGTAGAACAAAGACATTTATTTTCAAGGTCATATTATTATTTTTTCAAAATATTATTATTTTCAAGGTCATTTGTAGAACAAAGACATTTATTTTCAAGGTCATATTATTATTTTTCAAAATATTATTATTTTCAAGGTCATTTGTAGAACAAAGACATTTATTTTCAAGGTCATATTATTATTTTTTCAAAATATTATTATTTTCAAGGTCATTTGTAGAACAAAGACATTATTTTCAAGGTCATATTATTATTTTTTCAAAATATTATTATTTTCAAGGTCATTTGTAGAACAAAGACATTTATTTTCAAGGTCATATTATTATTTTTCAAAAATATTATTATTTTTATTATTATTTTTCAAAATATTATTAACTGTGCCAGCGGAGTCCTACTTTTCGGGGCGCCAGAACTTTTTGAGTTTTCAAAATTATTTAAATATTGATACATCATTTTGAAGCTTGGTGCAAGACCTTTCGAATGAGCTATTGAAAGTATCATCATCATCACTATTCATAAAGTTATTAACATTTTCCCGAGACCATTTTTCAAGGTCATATAATTATTATTATTTTTCAAAAATATTATTAACTGTGCCAGCGGAGTCCTACTTTTCGGGGCGCCAGAACTTTTTGAGTTTTCAAAATTAATTAACAATTGATACATCATTTTGAAGCCCAGACGGAGATCTATCTTTTGAGCCATAGAAATAATTTTTATCATTAGTAGTATAAAGGTTATTAACATTTTCCCGAGACCATTTTTCAAGGTCATTTGACTATTTTATTATTATTTTTCAAAATATTATTATTTTCAAGGTCATATTATTATTTTTCAAAATATTATTATTTTCAAGGTCATATTATTATTTTTCAAAATATTATTATTTTCAAGGTCATATTATTATTTTTTCAAAATATTATTATTTTCAAGGTCATCTGTAGAACAAAGACATTTATTTTTTTTTTCAAGGTCATATTATTATTTTTTCAAAATATTATTATTTTCAAGGTCATCTGTAGAACAAAGACATTTATTTTTTTTTTCAAGGTCATATTATTATTTTTTCAAAATATTATTATTTTCAAGGTCATATTATTATTTTTTCAAAATATTATTATTTTCAAGGTCATCTGTAGTACAAAGACATTTATTTTTTTTTTCAAGGTCATATTATTATTTTTTCAAAATATTATTATTTTCAAGGTCATTTGTAGAACAAAGACATTTATTTTCAAGGTCATATTATTATTTTTTCAAAATATTATTATTTTCAAGGTCATTTGTAGAACAAAGACATTTATTTTCAAGGTCATATTATTATTTTTTCAAAATATTATTATTTTCAAGGTCATTTGTAGAACAAAGACATTTATTTTCAAGGTCATATTATTATTTTTCAAAATATTATTATTTTCAAGGTCATTTGTAGAACAAAGACATTTATTTTCAAGGTCATATTATTATTTTTTCAAAATATTATTATTTTCAAGGTCATTTGTAGAACAAAGACATTTATTTTCAAGGTCATATTATTATTTTTTCAAAATATTATTATTTTCAAGGTCATTTGTAGAACAAAGACATTTATTTTCAAGGTCATATTATTATTTTTTCAAAATATTATTATTTTCAAGGTCATTTGTAGAACAAAGACATTAATTTTTTCAAGGTCATTTGTAGAACAAAGACATATGACTCATCAAGGTCATATTATTATTTTTTCAAAATATTATTCAAAATATTATTATTTTTTTCAAGGTCATCTGTAGAACAAAGACATTTATTTTCAAGGTCATCTGTAGAACAAAGACATTTATTTTTTCAAGGTCATATTATTATTTTTTTCAAAATATTATTATTTTCAAGGTCATTTGTAGAACAAAGACAATTATTTTCAAGGTCATTTGTAGAACAAAGACATTTATTTTCAAGGTCATATTATTATTTTTAAATTTTTAAAGGTTCCCGCCAACGAAAATTATTCATCGATAGCTCATTTTAAAGCTCAATCCAAAACCTTTCGAATGAGCTGTATATCTCATTATTATTATTATTATTATTATTATTATTATTATTATTATTATTATTATTATTATTATTATTATTATTATTATTATTATTATTATTATTATTATTATTATTATTACTATTATTATTATTATTATTATTATTATTATTATTATTATTATTATTATTATTATTATTATTATTATTATTATTATTATTTTTATTATTATTATTATTATTATTATTATTATTATTATTATTATTATTATTATTACAAAGTTTTAACAAAGTTTTAGAGAATAAATAAAATATCCATCAACTTGGCGGTATTTGGACAAACAATTATTTTTCAAATTATTATTATTTTCAAGTTCATATTATTATTTTTCAAAATATTATTATTTTCAAGGTCATATTATTATTTTTCAAAATATTATTATTTTCAAGGTCATATTATTATTTTATTTTTGTTTTAATTATCGATTACGTAATAATAATAATTTTGTTTAAATCGTTGATTATATAATAATATTTTTATTTTGTTTTAATTATCGATTACTTAATAATTTCATTTTGTTTAAATCGTTGATTATATTATTTTTTTGTTTTAATTATCAATTACATAATAATTTCATTTTGTTTAAATCGTTGATTATATTATTTTTTTGTTTTAATTATCAATTACATAATAATTTCATTTTTTTTAAAATCGTTATTATATTATTTTTTTTTGTTTTAATTATCGATTACGTTTGTTTAAATTATCGATTATATAATTATTTAATTTATCATTATTATTGGGAAAGATATTAACGCCCGCGCGGAAGATGTTATTTTCAAAATTATTTTTATTATTTTCAAAATTTTAATCAATATTATTATTATTATTATTATGATTATGATTATTATTGCAAATATTCATAAAACTTAATTTCTACGTCAATTTCATCATTCGCATGAATATTTTAATAATTTTCATCATTTTCATAAATTTCTACATTTTTAATATTTTCACGATTTTCAACATTTTCATGATTTTCAACATTTTCACGATTTTCAGCATTTTCAAAGAATTATTTTCATAGAATTATTATTTTTATTATTATTTTTATTATTATTTGGAAAGTTCTAATTATTATTTTAATTTAGAAGTTTCATTATTATTATATACTTAAATATTTATAAAACTTAATTTCTACGCCAATTACATGATTTTCAACATTTTCATCATTTGCATGATTATTTTTTTTCACGATTTTCAACATTTTCATGATTTTCAACATTTTCACGATTTTCAGCGTTTTCATGATTATTTCAGGAACATTTTCATCAAATATTTTTCAAAGTATTATTTTCAAAGAATTATTTTCATAGAATTATTATTTTTATTATTATTTTTATTATTATTTGGAAAGTTCTAATTATTATTTTAATTTAGAAGTTTCATTATTATTATATACTTAAATATTTATAAAACTTAATTTCTACGCCAATTACATGATTTTCAACATTTTCATCATTTGCATGATTATTTTAATAATTTTCTACATTTTCATGATTATTTCAGGATTTTTTCATCGAATATTTTTCAAAGTATTATTTTCAAATTATTTTCAAAGTTTTTATCAATATTATTATTATTATTATTTGCGAAGTTCTTATTATTTTATTTTCGATGTCTTATTATTATTTACTTAAATATTCATAAAACTTAATTTCTGCATCAATTTACGATTTTCAATATTTGATGATTATTTTCAGGAACATTTTCATAATTTTTAACGTTTTCATCATTTTCAATATTTTCATCATTTTCATTATTTTCAATATTTTCACGATTTTCAACATTTTCAGGAACATTTTCATCGTTTTCTATATTTTCATGATTTTTAACATTTTCATAATTTTCACGATTTTCAATATTTTCATCATTATTTTCTTCAAAATTCTTAGTTTATTTATAAAATATTATTATTAACATTTTCAAAATTATTTTCAAATTTCTTATTATTTATTTTCAAAGTATATTATTATTATTATTATTATTATTATTATTATTATTATTATTATTAATATTATTATTATATATACTCCTAGTCTATCCGACAAAATATTTTCTCCCCCTATGGGTAATGCTCAAAAGGGTATTGCTCACGCTCAACAACTCACAAGGGTACTAGTCATGCTTATTATTATTGTTATACAATATGATGTTACTTAAACATTTGAAGGTTCAACCATGGTTACAATTTCTACATTTTGAAAACTCTAATTTGATTGGCTATCTCAATTTTTATAAATGTAAAAACAAAAGTAATTTAGTTATTAAGAAATTTATTTATTACTGATGATTTCTACAAGTAAAACTGTTGAATATGAATGTGTAAATCACAAAACACATTTGGTAACTTTATTATTTTGTCAATATTTTTTATATATGTCATTTATAGCAAGGACATCCTACTAGAAATAAGGAAAAATTAAATCCAACCTATTCCGAAGATAAGCGTTCATTGAAATTTTTCAACAACACAGTTGAAGATTTTATAAATAATCATGATACTTACAATGATAAGCAAATCATAAATATTTTAAAGATTTTCAAACATTCCTCTATTCAGTATTTGAGTGATTTATTTAATTATGATAAATGCATTTTGAAGTTATCTAGTTATTTAATGTATTTAGAAAAAACAGTGGTAAACAACGATTCACTGAATGAATACTTTTGGAGTTGCATGTATTTAAGGTTGAAACTGGGATATAGTAGATTGATTTATGAATGGATAGCAAAAGCCGACTTGATTGAAAATAAGCTAACGGAAAAACTGAACGATGTTAAGAAAAGGTATTTAACATGTTCAATTTGTAAAGAAAATCAAGTTTCGGTTTTGTATTTACCGTGTGGTCACGTAATTGTTTGTTCTAAGTGTCACGAGAAGAATTTTCACAATTGTCAAGCCTGTTCAACACTGATTAATGAATATCATACTATATACATGTAAGTTCTCAATACAAATCAATACAATATCAAAGTCAAATGAATTATTAACATACATAATGACGGTACTATAATGTAGGAAATTTTCAAACATTGAATAATATGAAATCATCTTGGTAATTAATTATATTGGGCGCAACTACCAAATGTTGATGATATGATGAAGGGAATGGTATTTATAATATTATTTTTAGATTATTCAGAATGAAATAAACCCATGAGTTCATCAAAATGGAAAAAAAAAATCTTCGCAAGAACCATGAAGATGCTGGATGTATTGGTTATTATTTTTTCGGAAATAAATATTTTAATTTGTTTTTATTAATTTATTGTTTTACTTTAAATCTTTTTGATTAAAACATATTCATTTTGTTTTAATAATTGTATTAATTTTTTATATAGTGTTATTTATATATATGGAAATTTACAATTATATATACAATTATATTTACAATTATTATAAATCATAATGATGCTTTTCTTCTGTCCATTGATTCTCCTCTGATATTACTGCCATAATCATCTTCGACAAAATGTAAAGATAATATTTCTAGTGTCTTTGTTAATCATGCCCATTTATTGCAAAGTCTTTGTTAATTATGCACTTGTATTGCAAATTTATTAGTCATACAATTATATTATTTTTCATGCCCCGACATAATATTATTATTTTTAATTTTATTATTTTATTTAACAATACCATATAGCAAATTTTTAGGCAATTTAGTGAAAGGTTATTTTAAATATAGCAATTTCTTAAGTAAAATATTTCCAGATAAATTTACCAATTTAGTTAGAAATCCATGATTTTGGCTGTACCATTTAATTAAAATATTCTTGGATTCATAACAATTTTTATATAGTTGATACATATACCAATTATTTAGCTAGAAACATAACAGAATTCTTAGGTAATATAGTATTTTTGTGTATTTTTTAGTTAATTTATAAATATTATCTGACATTTTGATGTATTTGACAACAAATTAATCAATAAAAACCATAGCATATTGTAAGTTTTTATATATATAGTCTGAATTTATCCGACAAAATATTCTGTCCCCCTATGTGTATTTGTCGTAAGGGTACTGGTCACATTCAACATGTTGCAAGGGTATATTAATTAATGCATATGTATATTAGTTAAAAATTCTTAGGTAATTTAGTGAGAAAAGGATGATCATAGATATCAGAAATTCGTGAATAATTTGAATATAACTTACCGAATTCTTATTTCGAGCGACTAATTTATTGGTTAACTTTGTCATGTTTAGTCATTTAATATTTAGCAAAAGGTAATATATGCATATTTAGCATTTCATAGGTAATTTATTCATCTAGTGCTCATTACAATAATTTATATAAATTCGTGAGAAATACATGGTCATTAATATATTTATTGATAATTTTGGTAGAAATTCTTTATCATTTGGAGTAAATTTCTATCTTTGTTCGAGGCAAAAAGGAGTCATAATAGAAACATTTGGTTATCATTTAACCAATTAAAGTGGTTATTAGTTAGAAATATAGGGTTACAATTCTTTTCAAATTTAATGAGATGATCATTGGGTGTAATATATCTTTGTGAGAAATATATGGTTAACATTTTTAAATAGGGATTTTTGAGTAACCAAAACAGGGATATTTTGTGCAAATAATTTAAGAATATTGGTTAACTTTGTCATTTTTAGTCATTTAAAATAATATTTAACAAAGGTAATTTAGCAAAATATCATTGAAAGATTTATCCATCCGATAACAATATTCCTTCAATAGATTTTACCTGTATTCAACCGATTTAATTTCTAGAAATCTAATTAAAATCATAAAATTCCTTCAATAAAGATCAATTTTCTTTAGATGTTGTCGATTTCCAACTTTTAAGTCAATATTTCTCAAGTTTTGTTAATTTTATCTCTGTGTTATTAAAATTATCTTTCGACTTTACGCTTCTTACCATTTTAGAATAAGATTTTTTATCAAAATTTGTGATAATTTGACTGATTCAATTTGATGGAGTTATTTGTAATTTGTTTTATTATATATACTCTGAGTTTATCCGACAAGATATTTTCTCCCTCTATGGGTACTGTTCACAATAAGTACTGGTCGTAAGGGTACTGATCGTAAAGGTACTGGTGTGTTTTAATGATTTTATTTAGTCAAATATTTGGTTATTATTTGGCATTAAATTCATTGGTAAATTTTTAGAGTTAGCGGGATTTTACTAACATCATTACTAACATGTTTTGTGAAAGAATATTTAAAAAATTAAGGTTTTAGTGTTAATTCTAAGACAAATTTAATTAATTTCTTGATAATTTGCTATATTTTATTAACTTGTTTTTAAATTTAAATAAAAATTATTTTTAATGACAGTTAGGTTAATAATTAGAGTTTTTACAATAATCAAGTGATAATTATTTAATTTTTATGATGACTTTGTAATGATATTGAATTTGACTAAATTAGTTTTTTCATATATTTCCAAAGAATATTGATGAACTTTTAAATATTGAAAATCTAAAGTTGAAACCAGCTAATTTTATCATCATGATATATTTGAAATTCTACTTGAAAATTATTGTAAAATATACTGAAATTTGTGATTTTGAAAGATATATCATGTTATAATTGCTATATAATTGGCTGAATCGATGAAGAATTATGATCAATATTTCATCTCTAGTTAGGTATTTGATGGTAAATGTGGTGAAATATTTGTAGAAAATATTGATTTTAGTGAATTTTGATCTTTTAGTGGGCTCTTACTACATGAATTTAGATACTAAATTATTTCAATGGAAGGATGTCTGTAACAATTAAATAAAATTCATATTTTGAAGAATTTTGTATGGATTTTAAGAGAATTGATATATTAAAGGGCTAATATATTAAAGTCGGTTGGATTTAGTGAAGGTTCAGTTAAGATGGTAATATATGATTTTTAAGGGGTTATTTAAAGGGTAGAAATATTTGGTGAGGGGTCGGTTAAGGTGGACATGTTTTGAAATCTCTATTTAAATCGACAATGTTCTTATTGGTAAAATTTTCAAGGGAAATAGTCAGCTATGAATTAATAATAATTCCAGTGAAATTATATCGTTTTAGAGGTTTATTAGGTCGTGATGAATGTTATTGCACAGTAATTTATGTTTTAGAACAAGTTTTTATTAATTATCCAATGTTTTATTAAGTCGTTTAGGGTTAATGATCAATTTACTTGGTTTTGACAATGGAATATTTGAAATATTTAGAATTAATTGGGATTGATATCAAAGGTTATTGCTTTAAATTATTTTATTTAAGAAGTTATTTTATTCATTGTGGGGACATCAGTGACAAAACTTGAGAAATATTGACTTAAAAGTTGGAAATCGACAACATCTAAAGAAAATTGATCTTTATTGAAGGAATTTTATGATTTTAATTAGATTTCTAGAAATTAAATCGGTTGAATACAGGTAAAATCTATTGAAGGAATATTGTTATCGGATGGATAAATCTTTCAATGATATTTTGCTAAATTACCTTTGTTAAATATTATTTTAAATGACTAAAAATGACAAAGTTAACCAATATTCTTAAATTATTTGCACAAAATATCCCTGTTTTGGTTACTCAAAAATCCCTATTTAAAAATGTTAACCATATATTTCTCACAAAGATATATTACACCCAATGATCATCTCATTAAATTTGAAAAGAATTGTAACCCTATATTTCTAACTAATAACCACTTTAATTGGTTAAATGATAACCAAATGTTTCTATTATGACTCCTTTTTGCCTCGAACAAAGATAGAAATTTACTCCAAATGATAAAGAATTTCTACCAAAATTATCAATAAATATATTAATGACCATGTATTTCTCACGAATTTATATAAATTATTGTAATGAGCACTAGATGAATAAATTACCTATGAAATGCTAAATATGCATATATTACCTTTTGCTAAATATTAAATGACTAAACATGACAAAGTTAACCAATAAATTAGTCGCTCGAAATAAGAATTCGGTAAGTTTTATTCAAATTATTCACTAATTTCTGATATCCATGATTATGCATTTCTCATTAAATTACCTAAGAATTTTTAACTAATATACATAGGCCTTAATTAATATACCCTTGCGACATGTGATCAGTACCCTTACTACAAATACACATAGGGGGACAGAATATTTTGTCGGATAAATTCAGACTATACATAAAAACTTACAATATGCTATGGTTTTTATTGATTAATTTGTTGTCAAATACATCAAAATGTCAGATAATATTTATAAATTAACTAAAAAATACTATATTACCTAAGAATTCTGTTATGTTTTTAGTTAAATAATTGAAATAATTGGTATATGTATCAACTATATAAAAATTGTTATGAATCCAAGAATATTTTAATTAAATGGTACAGCCAAAATCATGGATTTCTAACTAAATTGGTAAATTTATCTGGAAATATTTTACTTAAGAAATCGCTATATTTAAAATAACTTTTCACTAAATTGCCTAAAAATTTGCTATATGGTATTGTTAAATAAAATAATAAAATTAAAAATAATAATATTATGTCAGGGCATGAAAAAATAATATAATTGTATGACTAATAAATTTGCAATACAAGTGCATGATTAACAAAGACTTTGCAATAAATGGGCATGATTAACAAAGACACTAGAAATATTATCTTTGCATTTTGTCGAAGATGATTATGGCAGTAATATCAGAGGAGAATCAATGGACAGAAAGCATCATTATGATTTATAATAATTGTAAATATAATTGTAAATATAATTGTATATATAATTGTAAATTTCCATATATATAAATAACACTATTTAAAAAATTAATACAAATATTAAAACAAAATGAATTAATAATGAATATGTTTTAATCAAAAAGTATTGAAATAAAACAATAAATTTATAAAAACAAATTAAAACATTTATTTACGAAACAATAATAACCAATACTACTGTAACACATAATGTCAACTTTAAAATATTGGTTAGGGTTTCTTCAGCTTTTCCAGCATCTTCATGGTTCTTGCGAAGATCTTTTTTCCATTTTGATGAACTCATGGGTATATTTCATTCTGAATAATCTAAAATAATATCATAAATACCAAACCATTCATCATATCATCAACATTTGGTAGTTGCGCCCAATATATTTAATTACCAAGATGATTTCATATTATTCAATGTTTGAAAATTTTCTACATTATAGTACCGTCATTATGTATGGTAATAATTCATTTGACTTTGATATTGTATTGATTTGTATTGAGAACTTACATGTATATAGTATGATATTCATTAATCAGTGTTGAACAGGTTTGACAATTGTGAACATTCTTCTCGTGACACTTAGAACAAACAATTACGTGACCGCACGGTAAATACAAAACCGAAACTTGATTTTCTTTACAAATTGAGCAAGTTAAATACCTTTTCTTAACATCGTTCAGTTTTTTCGTTAGCTTATTTTCAATCAAATCGGCTTTAGCTATCCATTCATAAATCAAATTAGTGTTTTCAAAATGTAGAAATTGTAACCATGGTTGAACCTTCAAATGTCTAAGTAACATCATATTGTATAACAATAATGATAAGCATGACTAGTACCCTTGCAACCTGTTGAGTGTGAGCAGTACCCATAGGGGGACAAAATATTTTGTCGGATAAACTCAGAGTATATATAATAATAATAATAATAATAATAATAATAATAATAATAATAATAATAATAATAATAATAATAATAATAATAATAATAATAATAATAATAATAATAATAATAATATACTTTGAAAATAAATAATAAGAAATTTGAAAATAATTTTGAAAATGATAATAATAATATTTTATAAATAAAATAAGAATTTTGAAGAAAATAATCATGAAAATATTGAAAATCGTGAGAATTATGAAAATGTTAAAAATCATGAAAATGATGAAAATGTTGAAAATGATAA
>CAUHTR010008100.1:56176-102760 GCA_959609185.1 Schmidtea polychroa
AATGACCTTGATGAGTCATATGTCTTTGTTCTACAAATGACCTTGAAAAAAAAATTTTTTTTAATTTTTTCCGGCCGGGGGGGGGTGGGTGGGGGGGTGGGGTACTGTGCTAGCGGAGTCCTGTTCTAGCGGTGCCCAATCCATCTACTCTCAACCCAACACTTCTATCTATCTGGACATACCAGCTTGAAATACTTCAAATTTCAAACAGAATGCACTGATCGAGCAAAAGTACATTTCGATGTTATATTGTCTTAAAATAAATGAAATTGTTTAATTAATGTCATTTAAACTGATTTTATTGCTAGTAATAATAATAAATATTATATCATTTACGAACAATACTTGCCTAAAATTATGCCAGTGGTGATATTCGAGATCAAGCTCTTTCGGATTGGTGCCTTCCACAAACGCTTTAGGTCTTTCTGCTGCGCTACCACTTATTGCTGTTAAATATTTTATTCTTTGAAATCTTTCATAATTATTTTCATTTTTTAAAGTTAAAATCTGAGTTTTGCTGAAACATGGAGAAAGTTAAGTATTTTTTGAAATACTTCATCTCAAATAATAATTATTATTGCTATTATTTTTATTATAAATATTAAATAATTAAATGATAAAAAACCCTTTTGCTGCAAAATATGTTTTAAATGAAAAAATATCGATTATAAAATAATTTTTTTTAATTTCAATTTAATTTATCTGCTTACAAGAAACCATCAATTTATATTATTAATCTTATTAATATTATATTTTTATTATTATTATTATCACAAATAAGTGAACACAATTTTTAAAATATGTTTTTGCAATATATTTCGGCAAGCTTTATAGTTATTATCAACCATTAAACAATTTCAATAAAAACGATTATACTAATATAAGAACTTCTTTTTATTTTCACCTATCATTTCTTTTTAATTGATATACATTTATTAAAAAGCATGACTATGAATCATTAGAGATATCGATGTTTTTTTTGTATTTTCGAATTTTCGACACAGTGATTATAATAATAAATGTTTAAGTAATTACATAATTATATGTGCGGAATTTAATGAAATTTATTAATTCTAATAAAATTAATTAAACACTCAAAATTAAGACCTCAATTATAAAGACCTCACAAGTAATATATGCTCAATTGCTTTTGAAATCCTTAGATATTACTTTAAATTTGGAAATGTCTGTTATACGCTTGTTGATGATGATGACGAGTAGTCATTCCAATGTATGTGGCATTATATCTATTACAAGTAAAATGATATACGAAATCATAAGTTAAGAGGCGGATTTTAACAAACTGAGGCCCTAGGCAAAAATCAATTATTGTGGCCCCTCTAATATTTTTTTTTTCATGGCTTAGTTTCTAAATTTTGACCAAAGAAAGCCCATTTATAATATTTTATTTCGTGATTTATTTTTTGCAAAATTATCAATTAATGAGTCATAGTTAATTTTTTTTACTAGATCGCTTTCAATTGCCATGATAGCTAAGTGATTTAGTTTTTTTTGGCCAAGTGACGTCCTTAGGTAGTTTTTGACCCGCTTAAGAATGCTAAATGATCTCTCACCAGACGCATTTGCAATTGGGATTGTTAAAAAAATTTTTAGGATTATTTCAACGTTTGGAAATGTTGATGATAACCTTCCAGAATTGATGCATACATTTCAGGAAGTGTTAATAATTTTTCCAATTTACAAAATGAAGGAACTGTTCAACCTCATCTTGAATACTAATTGATTTATGTCATCTTTATAGTGTTCAGCTAAATTTGATACACACTGAGCAAATTTTTCTTCAGGCAAATCTAAATCAACAAATATTAGAAACTTTTCTAATACCTTGTCATAAACTACAGACCTTCTTTTTATTTCACAGTTTAAAGTATCACAAATTGAGTAAAATGTTTCAACTTTGAATAATTCTTTCCCACATAAAATTGTGTCATTATCAGAAGTTTCATCGAATAGTATTTTTCTTTTCCTGTTTCGATTTTTTGCTGTTGAGTATTCTGTACTACCAGATAATTCGATGGCTTCTTTTCCATTTGGTGAAAATATGCATCATTAGTTCGAATACTAAGTATGAATTCTGATAAAGATTTCAATAAATATGTTCCTTTTTGTAAGTTACATTCTTGCTTTGTAAAGATTTATTGGTGGCATTGTTCTTTGCAATAGCGTATTCCAAAAAATCAATAACAGAGCCGTCTCTAAATCTTCAAAACTGCTATGTAATTTTTTCGCCTCAATTTTCGCTATGGGTTTTTCAGATGGGTTAATACAAATTTCACCAAGAACAGTTTTTATGGAAGAAAAATTCATTCTTACAGTTAATACAGCTTCAGCTCTAGATGACCATCGAGTGTCGCATATACGTTTTAAAGTATGGCTTAATGTTTGATCAGTATTCATTAGCTGATCCCATCTCTTTGTCGAAGAGGAAAAAAAACAAACAAATTTTGAATAAAATCAAAGAATCTAATAGCTTTAGAAGAACATTCTGCTGCTGTATTTCCAACTAAATTTAAAGAGTGTCCTGCGCAAAGTACAAATTCAGCATTTTTGCTGTAACATTTAATTTTGGCTTGGAGACCGTTATAAATGCCTGACATGTTCGCAGCATTATCATACGTTTGTCCCCGGCAATTATTAATGTTCAACCCTAATTCTGACAAGGCGGACAAAATCGTTTTTCTAAATATGTTGCATCATGATATTCAATCGAAATAAAACATATGAACCTTTCTTGAATTTTTGATCCAGATCTACGTACCTGATAATAATAGTTAACTGGTCAGTATGGCTTGCATCAGGCGTGGAATCAACTATAAGAGCAAAATAGTTAGCTTGTTTTATTTCATCAACAATGGATTTTTGTACGGTTTTGCCCATAAGTTCTATAAATTCATCACACGTACTTTTAGATAAATAATTAACATGCCCACTTCCGCAATTACTGTATTTTTCTAAGTGAACCTTTAAGAAGTCATCAAATTCAGCCAAATATTCAATACAGCTGAAAAAATTGCCTTTGGAAGAATTATCATGTCCTCTGAACCCTAAACCCAAACTCCCAAAAGTTTAAACTGTAGCAACGACTCGTTTTAATACCCTCTCGCCAATAAATTGACTCTTTTTCTATTACCTGTAAAAGTTTGGAATCGATGCGACCACTTATTTTTAGCACGACGAACATAAGCACACATACAACTTTTATGTTCTTTCGACTCATCATGTCTTTTCAAAACGTCTACAATATTTTCCAATCTGAATATCCTGAAACTAGAACATTAGATTTTTTACTAAATAGTTTACAAGCAAAGCAATAAACAGATTTCGTTGTTTCAGAATAAATCAACCATTCTCTTAGCTCTTGAACTCCGTTTATTTTAGTCGTATAAAAATGTACATCATTTAATTTTCGGTATATTTGTTGATCATTGTTATCTTTATAACATTTTTTAGAAGATTCTAAATCTCCCACATTTTTGGGTTTTGTACAGATACAATGTTCAATCAAATCATTAGTAATTATTTTACGCCATAAACCAATGTCAGTAAAGATAGGATAAGTATTTGTACTTACTACTTCACTCTCAATTTCAACCTCAATGTCATTGGTAGTGGGAACGCAATTATCACTTGCACCTACTTCTGCACAAAGACTGCTTATCGAAAGATTAACATCGCTACCAGCTATTACTGGTAGTGAAACAGTTTTATCTGCAGCCGCAGTACTGGTAGATGGAACATTTTTATCCAAAGACATAAATTTAGCAAGGGAGTTTCTTTGATTTTCGTTTTCCTTCAATTGAATTTTTTTTCGCAATCGTTTTTGTGCGCCAGACTCGAAAGTTCTTTTCATTTTAACGTATATTTGTCAATATTTTTCTTTAAAAATAAAATGGAATAATTGTCGATTGAATTATGAAATATTAAATGACGAAAGCAAGAAGCAACAACGATTGGTTTTGGTAGTTTAAAAAAAACTGTTGGGTATTCGGAAAATATCAATCTAAAATCAAATTATGCTAATAGTCAATACGTACAAATATTTATTTTCAATATTCAAAATCATGATGTTAACGTGTAACAAAATTCAAACAATAAATGAAATGAAATTGCATATGCATTTTCTGTTTTGGAAAAGAAATATACAAAATACAAATACAAATTCAAAGCTTGCTTGGTTGTTGTTTTTTCCTATTTGAATTTTTATATTTCTATTTTGTGTATCATATAATTTTATTTTGTATTTAAAGGCCTACTAATTTTATTTTGTAAATAAAAAGTTTAAAATCTGAAATGCTACGGGCTATTGTTTTTTTTTTGTAATTTTTTTTTTAATTTTTCAGAGTTTAAAACCTATTCGTGGGGCCTCAAATTCAATTTATAAAATAAAATTAGTAGGCCTTTACAAAATAAAATATATTATATTCAAAATATAAAAATTCAAACCTTGCTTGGATTTTGCTTTATCCTATTTGTTATTTTTTCGTTTTTGAATATGTGCAAATTCTTTTACTTATAGAAATTGAGGCCCCAAAAGGTTTTAACTCTGAAAATTTTAAAACTGTTAAAGTTTAAAATCTGAAATGCTACGACTTTGATTTTTTTTTTTTTTTAAAAAATTATAATTTTTTTTTTGGATTTTGGAGGCCCTTATAAATCCGAGGCCCTAGGCAAATGCCTAATCTGCCTACAGGTAAATACGCCGCTTATCATAACATAACGCGATCGGTGTCACAGATTTATTGCTGAACATATAACTTTAAAAGACATTGAAATAATTTTTACATTAACATTTTATAAAGTCGTTTCAAAAACTTTTAAAAACATTAGAAAACGGTAAAAATTATAATAAAACGAATACCGAAAAACAAATCACTTTAATTCATTTTTTCGTATTTAGCATTATTGGTATCAGTGCAATTGGACTGAGCATCATCAATATTCATTACATTCCTTTCTGTATTAGTCAAATAAGAAAGGGTCACTCAAGAATTCGTTTTACGATATAATTCGACAGTTTTCCTGTTATCATCAGGTAGTATATAATAATTATAGAAATTACAGATTTTTGAACAAATTTATTAATTACTCCCTCTGTCCCAAATTATGGTATACATTTGTATAAAATTTTGAGGTTTTTCTACTATATATTTATTAAAATCAATTACTCATGCTGATTAATACATAACACTGCTTGTAAATAATTTTTTCCTTCATTTTATTTCATTTTTAATTTTGTCAAAAATTATTAAATATTCTTTATCACCCGTTGTGTTTAAAATATTGAAAATATGGATTCGGGAAATAGCAGCGTTTAAAGAAATTTATGATAAAAGTCATGTTAATGTGCAGTAGCCAGACCATGTTACAACCATGCCAAAAAACAATACTTCGATGGAAAAATATTGTTATGGTCATTTGTTTATAAAAAAAATCAGCTGAATGGAACACCAAAAATAGAGAAAAAAATGCAGAATGTAAAACAAGATAATACAAAATGTTTTGCCAGCAATTAGAAGTAAATTCCCAATTGCAAATAAGATCAAACCTATATTTGTTCAACAAGATAATACCAAACCACATTATAGAGACAATGATTCAGTTTTGTTAACCGAAGGATCAAAGGATGGATGGATCTTAGTAGCCTTCAAATAGTCCGGAACTTAATGTTTTAGATCTTGATTTTTTCAATTTTATCCAATCACTACAACATCAAGCTTCTCCAAAAACTTTTGATGAATTAATTGAATGTGTTCAAAACGCATTCAAGCAATTAAAATAAGATAAACTTGATGTATTTTTATCATTACAAACTTGTATGCAATTAACCATTATCGCAAAGGGTGGTAATAATTATAAAATTCAATGTATGAATAAAGAACAACTTCGTCAAGAGGGTCGTTTGCAAGTATATATTATATGCAGTCAAGACGCAATTGATACGCACTACAAAATATTATGAGCACAAATCAATAAAGTTGAATTATGAAATCCATAATTTGTAATATTATTTTACACTTGTTATATTAATTTTAAATTTTAATACCGATGTTGGTTGGGGTTAGTACGAAAACCAAAAATATATATATAAAAGGAAGGTATAACAAATATTGTTAAAATCAATAAAAAGTTCCAAACAACTCAAGTACAAAATTAATTAGAATTTACTAAAAATTGAAAATCAATACTGAACGGGGAAACGGGTTTTGGTTGAACGCCAAATAGAAATTATAATGAAAATTTAATAAGGGATTTACAGGGAAAGTTATAACGAAAAAAAAATTAATTAAAGTTAATTAATCCGTAATGGGAAATCCGACCTGAAACTCGATTTAAAAACCTTCAAAATATTTACCCAAGATCCCCGAAAGCTAATTATTCGCAATAATCCCTAATTCTGTAGATAATTTCCCTCTCAGAAAAGTATAAAAAGATAGTTCAAAAACAGACAAGCTGCCAGTTTGTCGAAGAAACTAGAGAAATTAAGTGAATAAGTCAGTCAGCGACCAAAGGACGAAATCTACTAATTGAAAGCAAAAGGTGATTGCCCTTGAGTTGTTTACCTTCACGAGCAATATTTATTGGAGGTGCAAATCTAGTGACGAATTGTAATTTTGAATGAAATTTCTGTGTTGGGTTTCGATTCATTTGTTTAAATAAGGACAGCAGAAGTCAGAGAAAACGGACTTGCAAAATAAAAACTTAACACAGAAAAAAAATATTATTTTGTAACCATAATTTGTATATCATTTTTTTAATAAAAAATATTTTATTCTTTAAAAATTATAATTTAAATAATAAATAATTTTTTAAATTGTAATAACTAAAAATAAAGAAAATTTAATAATTATTTAATTTAACAACAATAAATAGTTTTTTAATAAATTATATATTTATTATTATTATCAATTAGGAGGAATATTTGAACAAACCATAGATACATTTATTTATAAAAAATAACATCTGAAAAGTAACGTATAAAAACTGAATTACAACATTATTTGTCCAGAAATATTTTCTTTTTTCACTTTATAATTGTACAAATATGAACGGGTATCACATGCAGCCTTCGACTGAGTCGTTGATTCCAAGTCGATCCTAAGGTAATCATCACTATTCTCGCTGTTCTCATTATTCTCTTCTTCGTCTTCATTATTATCACGCTTTTCTACATGCGCACTATTACAGTTGGAGTTTTTGCTGACATTAACAGAATTGGATATTTCATCCTGATCGTTCAATGTTTCAATTTCCCGCAGTACCGGATGACCAACTAAGCGTGGATCAGACGCTGCATTTTCATGGACTTGATGAACTTTCAAACTGAACAAAATGTATGGCTGCTTTAAAACCGGTTCAAGCTTCAGCGCTACCCAAGGGATTTTATTTTCAAATTGTGCGTCGAGATTAATTAAACTTCTCATTTCTTCAATGTATTGTCGTTCAGATTCGCTCAGCTCATTTTCATTGATTTGAAATATTGAAACGTTGTCCGCCTGGATTAAAAAGAGTAAATGAGTTAAAGAGGAAAAAATAAAAAAAATTGTACGAAGAAATGTAGGTCAGTCGATTGGAAAAGATTATCAATGAAGTGAAGGATAAAGAAAGATATGGATTAAATCCAGAAAATAATTTACAGCTCGCCATTTCCAATATTTCTCCAAGTACAGAACTAATTATGGGCTTCGTGTAACTCCTTGCCTTTCATTTATCAAACGGCTAGGATAATAGCCCTTTCACCCATGAGACGAGCATCGTACAAGCTCATGGTTAATTTTGGACCAAACTTATTTTTTAGTTTGTAATAATTCCACACAACTTCCTGCAGTAAAGCTTTTATTGCTTATTTATTGCTTATAAAGAAAATTATTATATCAAAATCACAATAATATGTGAATAATTAATTATAAAAGATAAAAAATCAACCATAAAAACTCTCTTAGTTGATATTATATTTCATATAATATATTGAAAAATGTCAACTCAACTTCGTCATCTCTTTAATTTGAAGTTAATGAATAGAATTTATATTGAAATAAGGAAATAACACTAGATTTGACATATCAATATTGTTTAAATTAACCAACTTTCTTTGATTGGATCGATCTGAAATTTTGATAGCATGCAGTGTTCTCGACAACGAATCTACTTGCCAAATTTCAGCTCAATCCGATCATGGAAAATAGGTAATTTAGCCTCACACACAAACATCAGCGAAGTTAATATAGAGTAAAAACATAGAATTATGTCAAAAAAAATATTAATTTATCTGCAGAATTTTTACACATCATAACAATTTTCAGATCCACACGCAATATTTTCAGAATGTATGTAAGAAAACTAACACGTCTGCACACAAAAATCTCGACCAAGGAACACCTTTGCACTAAGTTCATACTCAAATAAGTTCTGCCCCTTCAATTCACCTAGCTATGACGTCGTTAATGATTCAACAGTATCGTCCTCGCTGACCGGTATTCTGCGCCACATATGTGGACACCGGTAATTTGGTCATTGGAGTATATGAAGAGACATTTTGAAAGTGGTGCAAGAATGAGTCACAAAGAAACAAAATGGAATAATATTTATAAAAAAATTGATCCCTATAATGAGATCAGTTTTGTAGTTCCTTGATGTGATTCAAAAATTTTATTTCCCTCAGGCCTGTAATTTTGTAAAATATTTGAATAATAATTTTACAGGAATTATTTTGTAATAACTTTATCATCGTCCTTTTTAGTTTTTTAGTGCCGTGTAGATATTTCCCTAATGCAACAAATTTATTCACAAATACGAAATCTTTACGTGTTCCAGAATTTTATGTATTCCAATTTATTTATTTCTAGGTATCTTATCGGCAGAAAATCATTTATCTTTTTGATCATTTTTTCTTTTCATTTATCTTTATGTTATTTAGATTTAGACAAAGTCAGGAATTTTTTCTTATTTAACACAAATTTTCAGCAATGATTTTGTTTCTAATCACACTTAAAAAATAGCAGTACGGAAAATTTGTATTATATAGAAAAAAATATCGATATACAGTGAAATTTCAATGAAGATAAATGAAACTCTGAGGGGACAGGATAATGTGGAAATGTGCGTTAATTGAATTAGATAAAATATTTATAACATCGAAAAATTTTTAAATATGTGCAAAATTGTTTAAATTATTTTCAACTAAATCAAAACGAATAAAAATTGTCACAACTATTTCGAAGACATAGGAAAAGATTTCCTATTTCAGTACAAGACCGTCAGACAAGTAATGTAAATCAAGTCACTAAAGGGAATTTTTATGAATTTTAAATTAAAGCGGTCCTGAACGTACTAAAGGAATTTTATAATTCTATCAATATCTTTATTTTAACTGATTATTACCATGTTAAAATAAAAGTCTGAATTCCAAAGCATAATTGACACATCCATCGCAGTTAACATGATATAAGAGCGTATTTAATGTTATATTATAATAACTTTTTCAATTTTCACCTCTGATTTCTTTTCAATTGACATAATATTTATGAAAAACGACTATGAATCAATAAAGATATCGATGTTTTTTTTTAAATCTTTACTTATTCATAGTCAAATTTTTAATAAATACAATATCAGTTGAAAAGAAATCAAAGCTGAAATTTAAAAAAAGTTAAATATATATATATATATATATATATATTTATTTAATAGATGTTTTCTAACTCTACAGTAAAACAATTAATACGGCAGTTTATAATCAATAATAATAGGGCCTAGAAAATAAATTGATTATCATAAGAATTAAGGAATTATGACTTCAGCGTTGTTAAAAGTAATTTTTTGTAACTTGGTGTAATGATCAAGAAAATATATGGCAATGATAGTCGCAGGCGTCTAGTTAGTGAGATATTGAAAAATATATATATATTCACTTGGACATGGGTTTTGCTATGAAATATGTTTCATCTCTTGTACTTTATTATTATTTTAATATACAATATCAATAAAATGTTATTTTTTATATGTTTAACTGTTAAATCAACCTATATTCATATATAAAACTAAAAAAATAGTAGGATTAATAATAACATTTAGGGAAGTATGGGAATAGATAAAAATTAAAACAAAAGCTGGTGATTTGCAATATTGAATGACCTACACCGCTGGAAATGGCGAGGAAGAGTTACGCATTGAGCAAGCCCCATACTAAGAGGCGCAATGTAATATTGCAAATGAATAAATCTTTTCATTTACATTTGATATGTTTTGTGATATTTCATTTATTTCTATTATGACTATAAATAATTAAATTTGATGTTTCTCTATAGCAGGAAATTAATTTTTAATCTATAATCATAATGAAAATAAATAATTGAATCAATTATTTTATTTCGATTTGAATTTCAAATAATCTTTATTAATCTTTATATATAGTGAAAATAATAGAAAGGAATTTCAAATCGCCAATTTTCATTCTTAACTATTTACTATTTTATGTTATTTCTAATTTGTATCTTTTTCACCATTGATTTACTATCATTTCCAATTTATTTTATCCAACATTTTATCAGACACAAAATATTGCTCTAGTTTGAAAAGAAATGAAGATAGAATTTGTTTTAATAGGAATATTTGTCATAGATACGGGAGCATAAAGGGAGATAATATTTGACGGATCAAATGCTTGAAATGCAAATAATTTATGTGAATAAATAAAACTTACGATTCTGACAATATTCTGAGCAACTGTTTTGGTTTGAATGCTGTTTTTATCGTCTTCCGTTTGTACTAACCGAGGGGACTGTTTACCTTGTTGAGGCTGACTGTAAGAGGCAGTTTCTGATTTAGGATTGAATGTTATACTGTCAGATTGCATTGGACTATATGAGACGGTTTCCTGTTTAATGTTTGATTGAATCGGACTGTATGAGACTTTTTCCTGGATAAATGTACTGTAGGAAACCTGACAACTATTCGGTTGGACTGGACTGTATGAGACTTTGTCATGGATGACATTTGATGGAATCGGACTGTACTCATCACCCACATGCGGTTGAAATGGGTCATAATCTATATTTTCTTGTTTTACTGAAATGGGATTTAATTTTTCTTCATAATTCGAATTTTTTCGTATTGGTTCTGCTTTCTTAATGCTCTGTAATGGTTTACCGGGTGGAACGGTAATGAATTTCGATTTATATCCATTTTTATCTTTTGGGACAAATTTCTTTTCTTTTGTGGAAATATTTTTGTGATAGCTCATAGAATTGGTTTTCTCTAGTTTAACTTTACTATAGTTTTCCTGGTCTTCAAAATTCGACTTTTGAATGTTGTCTTGATTTGATGAGATATCAGGGAGAGTGACTGTGTCTGCTAGACGTTTTAAAGCCTCTTTAAAAACATCATCTACGTTCGAATCAACAAAAGGCTTAGAAGCGCTAAAAGGTGATGAATTACGACATACTCTACAAATGTAATAAGCTATACTTGTTATTACTACCGACAATGAAACGGGCAGGCGCATGATTGTTGTAGGGGATGTTTGAGGTAACATGTTGTTGGTTTAGACTTATTTCACACGATGAGGGTTCATGGAAATTCGTTTCCGGAGGTGATGCCGGTGCCATGTCTGTGGAATAAAAATCGTTGCGATAGTTTTCCACATACAAGTTGCCACTTGGGTCAAAAGGCATACAGTTGTTTTTACTATTAAAATCCGGTTGCTTCCGGGTAAAGTTTCCTGGTAACGGTAATTGTCTAAAATCTTGATCAACTAATCTCGGTTTATTAATTGGATAGGAAATTCTCATTGGTTGATAACGAGATATAAAATTATTTGAGTTTTTGATCATTGACTCCTCAAATGGTTCCGGATCACAAAAATCGCTATAGAAGACTGGTTTATGAAATTGTGTTTGACTTAATTGGGAGATTTGAGGTTCAATTACGGGAGTCGGTAGAAGGCATTTTGTTCGATTGTGAACGGGAACTAAACAATTAAGTATTAGGACAGTTGTAAAATACAGAAGTGGTACTAATTAATAGGGAAACGATAATAAATACGTTATTTATTGTCTAAATTGAGGTCTC
This sequence comes from Schmidtea polychroa, assembly GCA_959609185.1. Taxonomy (NCBI): domain Eukaryota; kingdom Metazoa; phylum Platyhelminthes; order Tricladida; family Dugesiidae; genus Schmidtea; species Schmidtea polychroa. The sequence goes on from CAUHTR010008100.1 coordinate 68,264, forward strand.
GATTGTAAAGTGGTATGTGTTCCCAATTAACACAACAGTAATATTTGCATAAAAGAATAAGAGGAATAATTAATAAGTTGTACAAAAAATAAAATGAAAAAGATTTGTTTATAAATGTTATTAATAAATGTGACCGTACAAAGTATTGATGAGGATAAATAAATTAATTTATATAAAAGAATTTATGAATAATCACAATAAATTATTTGTCTGTCTAAGTAATTTTCGTATGGTACATTCATATGTTCATAATGAGTTGGCGATGATATCATTTATAAATGTATAATATATGTTTTGTGAATGTTATTTTACATAGATACTTAACAAATGCGTGGATCATATGTGATTCACACACCAAAATTAATAAAATATAAAATATTTCAAGCTAAAACTGTTTCATTAAAGGATATGTGAATTGTGCATCACTTAAACGGTTCAGTGTCTGTGTATCATATGTGATACCTGAAACGGGAAAAATAACTAAGAATGATTAAACTATTGTTTATCAAATTTATACATATAATAAAATTCAATATTTATAAACATCAAGTTAATTAAAGAATAATCACGTGATTAGTAAATATTTTCTACTTACAAATTGACCAGTAGTATTATTAATTAAAATCGATTATAATTATTGATTATTTCACATAGATTGATACAAATAAATCGGCACTATAGAAATCGAAATTTATCAAATTAAAGTCATTTTGGATTTGTTGGCGATTGCCGTTAAATGTGATGAAAAATAGATTTTTACAGAAAATATTTAATTGTAACTGATTTGTTCCTATAGATTTATTGTATTATTATTATTATTATTATTATTATTATTATTATTATTATTATTATTATTATTATTATTATTATTATTATTATTATTATAAATCTGAGGTGAATATAAAATAAATCGAACTCGATTTTTTTAATTTTCTTTTTTAATTGTCCGAAAACTAGAAAAGTATTTAGCTGGGAAATATGCATATTTGTATTTTTCTGTGAAAATACTGTGGTGACCATAATTAAGATATATGAATAAATATATAAATATATGCACGTGATAATTCATAATGAAAATATCACTCAATCCAATAGTGCTTATTGATTAAAATGTGAAGTATTCTAATTATCGATTAAATATGTCCAGGACATGCAATTGGAGAATTGATTAAAATTCCGATAAAATTTATTGACAATTTTGAAATGACGAATTTCAATTCCTCTTAAAACATGAGTTTGAATCAAAAATTTCCTTTACTTCACTTGACATGTACTTAATAGGGAAATATTAAATGTCCAAGTTTTAGCGCACAATTATTATGTGATAAGGGATCGCCAAGAATTGCTTCATTCAAAAACGTTATATTCATGCAATAACTAAAGAAACTTAGAAATAACCTTTCCAGTGCGTTTGTAAGAAAAACAAGTGGTTCAAGTACTGAAATGTCCAGTGAAAATTTGGTAGGTAAAATACTTTGAGTATGCAAATTCTATTTTACCGTTATATATTATTTGGACTTTAATTAGGAATTTAGCACAAAGAGTAGGTTAGACAAATAGTTTCCAAAGTGGAATGGGCAAAAGAATGTTTATATGCACAGACAGAAACATTTTTTTGTTTTATTTTTTTCACACAAAAATGTGTATCTTAATAAATTATGAATGTTAAAATGTATGCTTAATTTTTAAGAGGGACATGGTAAAAAATTAGATGATCAAACGAAAGGATATCAACAATAAAAGACCCCCATCCACCCTATCGGCCTGACATCACACTATATGATTACCATTTGTCCATAATTCTGTAGCACTTTCTTACTGAAAAAAAGTATTTATGACACTTCTTTTGAGTAGAATTAAGCTAGGAACTTCTGGAGTGTAAACATTGAATTTTTTTGTGAATTAAAATTCGTACGTACTTTTTAAAAATAATATCAGTTTGATTTTTTGTCCACCATTTATCGATGACAATATGTATATAGAGATTTTTTTATCTATTGTTATCGAAAAAATAAATATTAATATTGTTTGATTTTTAGAATGACAATTTAAAAAGCGTTTATAAGTAGACTGTAAAAATAGTTTCAATACGAAAAATAAAGAAAATTTGTACTTTTATTCAAAATGGAATAATATATATAAATTATAGATTTTTTTCAGTGACTGAGTTTTATAAAATTCAAAAAAATAATAGTTTAAATTTTACTGGAACACAAAATGTCTCATGTTTTACGCAGGTCTAAAAAGGGAGGAAAAAATTAAAAAAGGAATCAACTGATGGGGAACTAGTAGTAAAAATGTTTTTTAAGAAACATGTGATTCTAAATGTAGCATTATTGGGTGATTTTCCTATTTATTAAGCTAAAAAATTGACAAATACGAAAGTGAAAAGTTTTTCTATATAAATCAATAAGGACAAAAAATTTTAATTTAATAAAAATAAGTTACATGGCTTTGAATAACTCAAATTCTGGAAGAATATGGAAAAGCAAATTGTTTTTTTATTTTCATTTTTTACCAGTTTTATTTTAATTGATTATTTAATATTAATGGATATTTTTCTAAAAAAATTAATTAATTTTATAATATTGATCAATTTATTTTAAATTAGGTTTGTTTGGTATATTATTAAAAAAAATTTTTTGTAATATTTTTCTATTCTGAATATTAATTAGTAAAAAAATAAATTAAAATTCGCCGTCATTATTATTATTATTATTGAAACAAATTTTAAGACTGTATTGCGTCATTTTAGCACGACGAGGGGTTTTGTCAAATATTAAATAATCGATAAAATGTAAGTGTAAAATGTGTGAAAGCACATTAAAATCAATTTTATTAATAATGCATATTTGGGGGAAAAATAGAAAAATTAAAACAAAAAATCCTACCATTTGCCGTGTGATTAGCAGCTGTAAAATTTGATTTGTGGTCTTTCTAAAAACCGAATATCAATAAAGAAAATGAGGGATTTGCCTTACTCCTTCATGAATAAAACTATCCATAACGGTCTTCATGTCATCCGCTAATGGCGCGTGGGAATATTTGCACTCATCTCCGGCCCGACAATTTGTCGATTTATCATGGAAAAATTTACAGGGAAAATCCTCGTGCATAAACACACAATTCGTTCCGTTTTTGCATTCACCGCTAGCGTAATATTTACAAAGGATTTTCCGCTTTATCGGAACAATATCTTCCGGTTTTTTATTATCAGTAATTAATTCCGGCACAATTTCGATGGGTTTTTTATTGATATTATATTCCGGGAATTTTTCGATTTTTATAAATTTCTCCACTTTTTCTTTGTTTTCACTCGATTTCCTATGCCGTTTAATTTCATTCAAATCCAATTTGTGATAATGCTTCCGTTTTCTTTCATGTATACTCGGACTGTTGCTAGATTTCCTTTTACTAGATCTATGATTTTCATCCTAACAGAATTCATTAGTTATCAATTATTCAACAACAACAAAAAAAGTAAATTCATCATTAGAAAGAAAAAAATAATCATAAATCCGCTTTCATAACATTAGCAATCTATAAATAGCAATTTTTCACTTCCAAATTAACAATGGCCGCTCTCATAATCGTTTTGAAAATGTTAAATAATTAAATTTTTATTCTCCCAATTTAAACATAAACAAATTTACAAAGTTTAATTTTAACCAAAAGTTACCAATATCATAAAAAAGTTGAAAAATTAGCTTACATTTTTGTGAAAATTCCGCTGTTCATTAACAAAAGTTTGAAGATTATTATTCATATCAACGTAATTTTTAACTTTGTTTTTCGATTTTTGTTCTTCTTTTTGGCTAATAATAGTTTCGGTTTCGTTAAAAATGTTCTGTGAAATTTATAATTTGTCTTACCTAAGCGGTTGAAGGCATTCTTCATTGTCACTACTTAACAACTCACCATCTTCGATATCAGACATTGCTTGCTAAAATGTAATAGTTATTATTATTTCGATGTTATATTATATTTTTTTGGTTATTAGTTGATATAAAGATAAATAGCGAAAAGTTAAACAATTTAAATCAAGATTTATATTCCCTGACAAAATATAAACAGACTAGTAATTTTTTCAAGAAAAATCAAAAAACATATATCTTCCGCATTTATAGACATGTTTATAATTTATCAAACAGCATATATAAGAACCAAAGTTAAAGCTTATAAATTTTCATTGATTATAATAATCGATTGAATTATTACTTTAGATAGAATTTATGTTTAACACACTAATGAATTGAAATGAAAATTTTGTCAGTATTTATATCATTCCACTCATCTAGTGTTTGTGTGCAAAGTCAGTGTGTGTTGAGTACACGTCAGCATTTTCAGACCGCATTTACCCAATCAGTGTGCACCAAGATACAGTGTGTGTGTGTTCGTTCTAAAATTATGCATGAAAATAAATGACATAATTTTTCTAATTGCAAAAATAATTCATCTACATAATTACATACCAAACTGTTTATATTTATTAATATCTATAAATTTTGAATAAGTTAATTTTCAGTTTAAATATAATCCAACGAAATGCATACTTTTTATATTTTTTATAAATTTTTAATGAAAAAAAAATCAAATAATAAAATTAATTGGACTGAAATTTAAACAAACAATTTTTGGAATTTAGTTTTGAAAAAAATTACTCAAATTTACAGAAATGTTTAAATGAAAACTTTAACTATATAAGTATTTATTTGGTTTCCTTTTCTATCATTTGCTTTTCAAATAATTAATCGGTATTTTTGTTTTATAGACTGAAAAGAAATAATAATAGCGGAATTTTAAAATTGAGAAAGAAAAAATATTTTATTTGAAATTTTTTAAAAAGTTTATTATAATCTCAGTAATCCAAGTCACGTTTTAATGTCGCAAGTTGATTATTCATGATTGAAAAAAAATTTTTGTTTATTTTCTAAGGAAATCTAAAAAAATTCATATGAATTTATGCATAAATATCAATTTATTATATAGATAAATGCATAATTCATTGATATTGTAAAGTTAAGTGCACTTCAAAATTATCAATTTTTGTATAGCTTGGTTTTTGTGAAGAAATTTTAATTACAATTTTTTTTAAATTTAAATTTAAAATTATTTGAAATAAGTGAATTATGGGAACTGGAAATTTTGGTCATTTATTTTCATTCGGACATAAAATCTCCTCGACAAAAATGTCGATATTAATACAATGGACTCTCGATCATCCGGACTTCTCGGGGACGGGCTTCTTATTTAAGGCATATTATCATTAATAAAGGAGACAAAATTATTGAATTTAATAACTTTAACCATTAGAAATTCGATTAAAATGATTTTTGTTTATTTTAATTATTTGTTTTTTCACTACCTTGGACTTATTGTATTTCTTAAAAGTGCAATCCCGGTAATTTCTTTTTTAAATGCTCTTGGTTTTTCATATTTTCCCTATTATAAAAAGGCTGAATTTCTGGGTACTACTTACATTTGAACACAGATATCCTGTAATTCTTTCTTTTTTAATTTTATATATCCACTCGCCGATTTTTCAAATGTAGAAACCAAAGGAGTCCGAGGAAGCATCTTATTATTCAGACCGCTCTCGTCCATGTTGTATACTTGTTCCAGTTTTAATTTTTCTGGTTCTACGTATTCACAAAATTCTGCAATTGGCAAATAATTTCTCTATGTAAATTTTTTTTGCCACATTTTTTTAAATAAAGCAGTTTTCCGCCATCAAAAGTAACAGGAAAAACATTGCATTTTTCTGCACCATTCGAACTTTTCACACCTTCTTTACTTTTGTGTCTTTTGTTTCAACAGTCAAATTGCTTGGCATAATAAAACTCATTAAAAGCTCATCCATGTTTTCAATCTGATTTTTTACTACGCCAACTACTTTTTCATTTTCACCCTTTGACGACGAATTTTAAAAAATGAAATTTCTGTAACTTTAACGATAGAAATAAGCTATATAGCTTGTTTAAAACGTGTAATGTTGATTTCAAATTTTTCCTATGCTGCAAATTTGAAATTTGAGTGCGGGATAAATATGTCCCACTAACTAAATGTAAGGCAAAAAATATTATTGCATGCAGTTTTATAAAAAAAGTACAAACATACACACAAAAAAATAAATTTGCTTACCTTTTGATATAAATACTTCCCAAAATAAACAATAATGTAGGTATTATAACCAATATTTCACAAAGCAAATGCTGTAAACTGTGACAACGAATGAAATAAAATGTTACGTTTGCTAGCCGGCAGAACGTATATTAACGAGTATAGATGAAACTAGTCGAAAATACTATAAACACGAGTGGGACAAGCGTTGGTTGTAATAGCACAGAGAATAAGGCATCTATATATTTTTTAAATTTGACTGGACATATATGTCCCGACAGAGGTCAAAGGGTTAAAAAAGCTTCACTTTTCCCTTCTAATTTATTGGCAAACTTTGTCCAACTGAAAAAACTATTTTTACACATAATTAATTTCTATGCATAAACCTACCACACCACTGAACGATTCCTTTAATTTCTTCGACTCTTTGATGATTTGCTATTGCAATGGCTTTCAATTTTATTGAAGTTGTGAAACAGTTCTTCCATCTCATCTTAACTACAAAATATAAGCTTTTAATTAGCTTTTTATTAGGCTTCATGATTCTCAGAACAGTTTTTGTCACCTTCCATTCTCTAAATGAAGCTTCAGAAATATTGTACACCCGTCCTGCTTCACGATTACCGCAATTTTCTGTATGCTTGATGTTAGCCGCAACAACGTCGAATTCATTCTCAATCTCCATAATTAATAAATTAAACAAATAAAATTACTAAATTTATTTTATTCACAAAACTGCGCTTTTTTGAATATTCAAACAATCTGTTCGAGGCTTTTTTATTATTTTAATTTTGATACTGATTTCAATGCTGGTTTAATTTATTTTAATATTTAATATATTTTAATTTATTTTTATATTTTAAACTTACTTTAATTTATTAATTTAAATATTTATATAAAAATTTATGTAATCTGATATATACAATTTAAATGTTTATTAGCAATATCCAGTTTTAACTTAAACGTGAATTCTACCCTTTCATCCCCCTTCTTTAAATTCTTTAATCTTTTCAATATTCCTGATTAAAGACTTCCCACTTTTATCTCTCAGCATATAACTGCGATCGTGTATTCGTTTTGTTACCGTGTATGGTCCTTCATATCTATCTTGATCCTTGTTTCGTATTTCTCGTTTGATTAACACTTTGTCTCCAATATCCAACCTCCTTGCAGTTGTTGTTTCCTCATTTTGTCTTTTACTTTCAATTTTCAATGCGATATCGTTCCTGTTGATTCTACTATCATTATACCATTTTGATCTATCAATTTTCCTACCAAAAATAATTTCAGCTGGGCTTACTCCCGTTGTTTTTTGAATGGTTGCGTTGAGTGTATATTCTATATCTGGGATAAGGTCTGCCCAGTCTTTTGTATTTCCGTCTTTCAGCGATGCATTAATAAAATCTCTTATTGTCCGGAATTGTCTTTCGATTATACCATTCGTATTATGATGATATGGACTCGAATACACTATCTCGAACCCTGCATTTTTGCTTATATTCTTTATGCTATTAGCTTCGAATGTTTTCCCGCAATCTACATGTAGTTCTTTGGGTGCCCCAAATTTTAGAATCCAGTTGTTTAACAATATCTTCCCAATTGTCTCTTCATCCTGTTTATTTATAGCTGTTAACGAGATGTATTTGCTGTAATGGTCGATTATTGCGCAAATGTATCTTTTCCTGTTAAATGTTTCTTTCATTGGGCCACATATGTCCATATATATTTTCTCGAAGGGTTCGGATGCTTCAAGTACTTTTGGTTTCTCTTTCATCTTTGTAGTTACAACTTTAACTTTTTGACACGATTCGCAATTTGATATTGTCGTTTTTACTTCCTTTATTAGATCTCTCATATCAAAATTGTTTTGTATGTATTTGATAACTTTGTCAACTCCAGCATGGCAAAGTAATAGATGTGTTTTGTTAATCATTTCTCTTCTTTTGCTCTCTGGTATCCATATTCTTTTATCTTTGGTATAAATAATATTATCCTCTATTATAAACCTTCCACTCTTTTGCGTTCTTATTTTATTTTTAATCTCCTCTATTTCATCACTATTCATTTGCCATTCCTCTCCTTTGTCTTCAGTCATTATATTTAACATTCTGGTTTTCATTCTTCCCATTTTAGGATTATCGTGTTCCATAAGACATTGTACACATGTGCCACACGTTTTCCTCGATAACATGTCTGCGTTAGTATGTAGTGTACCCTTTCTAAATTCCATTTTTATATCAAGGCTACTTAAATAGTTTATCCAGGTCTGGAATTGAGCTGTAATTGGCTTCTTCGTGGTTAGCATAAATGTTATTGCTTTATGATCTGTACGTAGTGTAAATCTTTTTCCATATAAATAGTGATTGAAATGCCGACAAAAATAATATATAGCCAGGAGTTCCTTTCTTGTAATACAATAGCCTCTTTCGTGGTCATTCATCGCATGTGAGCCATAAGCGATAACTTGCTCATATCCCATGTCATTCTTCTGTGATAAGACTGCGCCGATTGTATCGAAACTTGCATCCGTATCCAGTATGAATTCTTTCTTAAAATCAGGAAATACCAAAATCGGTGCGGTTATTAATGCCAACTTCATATTCTCAAAAGCCTGCTCACAATTTTCATTCCATATTATTTTGTCGCTATTTTTACCACATATACTTTCTAAAGCTCTTGCCTTCTTTGCGTATTCTTTAATAAATTTTCGATAATAGTTGCAAATACCCAAGAAACTCCTTAAATTTTTCACACATTTCGGCCTTTGAAATGATTGAATAGCTTCAATTTTGCTCTGATCCGTTTGGATGCCGTCTCTATTTATAATATGGCCTAAGAATTTCACTTCGCTTTTCAGTATTTGACATTTTTCAGGATTAATTTTTAGTTTAGCTTCTGCGATTTTCTGCAATACTCTTTCCAGCAGTTTATAGTGTTCTTCCATTGTGTTAGTAAAAATTAATATATCGTCCAGATAAACCATTACCCCGTCTTTCCATAAATCCTTTAATATCTTCGTCATGAGCTCTTGAAAAGTTCCTGGTGCTGCCGCGATGCCAAACGGCATTCGGTTGAAACAGAATTGTCCCTCTTTCGTTGAAAAAGCTGTTTTCTCCTGTGAATCTCTATCCAACTTCACCTGATAGTATGCGTTTCCAAGGTCAATAGAACTAAAATATCTAGTACCATGTAAAGCATCTAAGATCTCGTCAACGTTAGGCATCGGGAACGCTTGTCTTTCAGTAATTTTGTTAAGTTGTCTAAAGTCCAAACAGAGTCTGATATCCTTCTTTTCCTTTTTCCAAACGCACACTAAAGGGGTATTCCAAGGTGAATTACACTTCCTTATAATATTATTATCCTCCAGATTTTTAATGGCCATGTTTATTTTCTCTTCCAAGTTTATAGGCTGTCTTCTGGGCTTTATCATTATTGGTCCGCCATTTGTTTCAATTTTATGTTGAATTAAATCAGTGCATCCAACATCCCACTTGTCAGCCATGAAAACACATTTATTTCTCTTGATAATTTCTACAAGCAATTTATCTTCTTTTACTTTCAACTTCTCTATCGCATGTTGGAATCTTTCTTCATTTGTAATATTCTTCCCAAATTTAGCATCAATTTCACATATACGTTCGTTAGATATCATTTCACCTTCTTGAATCCATCTTAATTCAATACCGAATTGTTTCTGTAATTCTATACCCCCAATAACATCTGGGACAATGTTTTGTACGACGGTAAAGGTCACTATTTTTGTTAGCTTCCCTATCTTTACCTCAATTTGAACTTTTCCTATAGTCTCCAATTTACTGTCATTTGCACACCTTAGCATTTCATCTGTTTTTATTATCTCGACTTTGTCCAATTTATCCAGTACTGCTTTAGACATTACATTAACTCGTGCTCCTGTATCTAACAGACACTCAATTCCGCGCCCCTGAATTTCAAGTGTTATACTTGGTCTACCTTGCATTTTATGATAAGTCATACGAGGTCCTTTCCATTCGTCTTTCGTAAATATATTTTGTTCCACTTTGTTCTTTATACTATTGGAAATTTCATTAATCCACTCAATCTTAACTTCATTCATATCAAATGACTTTTTTAGGAAACTATATACTTTTTCTCCTGTTCTTTTATCGCTACACATTATTTTGCTGTTTTCATTTTTATGATCTATACTGCTACTTTTATAAACACTAAAATTAGTTTTATCATCCATATTATTACATAAATCTTTACTAAAAATATTAAAATTATCTACACTATTCAAATTATTTACATTATTCAAATTATTTACATTATTATAACCAGCATTTTCATCAAAATCAAAATTACCTAATAAATGGCTCCTATCATCGCCTCCTGTGATGGAGCTTCCTCGTTTGGGTATTGCATTTCGTCGTATTTCTCTTCGGCTTCACTTGAATAATTCAGTTGATAGTTTGCATCTTGATTTCCAATTGCTGCTACCTCTCTTCTATTATACTGATTGTTCTGTTGAAATCGTCCCCCTTTATTTCGGTGTGCTGCATTATTTCTTCCGTAATGATTCGTTTTCGGCTTAAATCTTTCTAGGTTTGTATAGCATTCAGTTTCTTTGTGACCTTGTAGATGACATCTCCTACACTGAATGTTTGGACATTCTCGGCGTACGTGTCCATATAATCCACATCCAAAACACTGAATCCTCCTCTTCATAGTACATTCTCGGCTTAAATGACCTGGTTTTTGGCATGTCCAGCATACGACGTTCTTAGTCGCTTCTAATGGTTTTGACATTGGCATCGTATTTGTCTGTGCGGGTCTTTGAACGGCATCTCTGTAGGTTTTGATGGGTTTCATATATGTTATAGGTCGGATGGAGTTAACATGGTTTATAGCTTTATTCACTTTCTCAACTTTTCTAATTGTGCTTTTAATTTCTTCTGACGTCTTCAGTTCTTGCATTTCTATTTCCTTTTTAACTTTTTTCTCTCGAGCCCCATTCATGAGTAGGCACTTTTTAATTTCTTCTTCGTTCCACTCATGTCGCAGTAATCTTTTGGTTAATTTCTCTACTTTTTCGATAAAGCGGTCTGCTGAATCGGATCCTTGTTCATAATTTAGAGCTTCCTTTAAGTCTTCGAATAATGATTTTGGCCTCGAAAATGCTGATCTGAGCTTCTCTTCAAATGTTTTTCCTTCTGCTTTTTCATATTCATCGTATAATGGTTTATCCAACAGTGTGGTAACCAGAATCATCTGCATCTTGACAGATGTTTTCGTAATATTAAAAAAATTTTGGCATTCTTTGATGAATTCTTCCAGGTCGTCGTCTCTGTGGAATCTTTCTGGTAGCAACCTGCTGATCAATAGGTTTGTTGGCGTGGTCGCCATGTTAGCCGCAACAACGTCGAATTCATTCTCAATCTCCATAATTAATAAATTAAACAAATAAAATTACTAAATTTATTTTATTCACAAAACTGCGCTTTTTTGAATATTCAAACAATCTGTTCGAGGCTTTTTTATTATTTTAATTTTGATACTGATTTCAATGCTGGTTTAATTTATTTTAATATTTAATATATTTTAATTTATTTTTATATTTTAAACTTACTTTAATTTATTAATTTAAATATTTATATAAAAATTTATGTAATCTGATATATACAATTTAAATGTTTATTAGCAATATCCAGTTTTAACTTAAACGTGAATTCTACCCTTTCACTTGATTAGAGATTAAATGACTAGAAGTAAAAATGTTGATGATTAAAATCAATTTAGAATTTTTTGTAGTAATATGTGATGAAGCACTCCTTGAAAAATTTCAGATATTTGGTGACTTCTAAAATTGCAAAGGGAATGCTGGTCAATCTAGCACAAAAATACAAGTGAGATTGAAAGAGTTATTTGAAACTATCGTAATACAATCAACTGATTTAAAATTATTCCATATATTTTAATATATAAATACTTCTCAACTGAAAAGAAAATTAACAACTACTCTTTAGTATGTAAATTACACTACATATGATATATTCGACACGAGTTTTATTTATTCAAAGCTGCAGCAGCCGTATTCAAGTCTAGAAGTGTACCATGAAACAATTATTCGATAACACACACGATTCTGGGTCACTAGGATATGCTGTGAAAGAACAATCGCATGAAGCTCAAGCCATGGCAACTAAAATGAGCAGTATCAACTTTAAAGATTATCCGGGTTAGATATTTAAATTTATGAAAGGGAAACAGCTTTCTGTTCGAGTGCAAGCAACAGTTGAACAGGAACCTTCTGACACCTGAAAAGATGTCCAAATTTTGAGATTTTTTTATAATTTGCATCATAATCCAGTTAGATTTGATAAAATGGAATTTTAATTTAGATATACTTTCTAAATTATTGATTTCGACATTTTCTACGTCTTAAACGAGCTCAAAATGCCCGTATACATAACATAAGGCCAGATCAAACGGAATAATCGAATCGCTTGGTTTCCGCTGCAGTGTGTATCGAGATTTTGTACAACCAAATAATAATCACCTCAATAAAATTTTGGCTCCTTGGTCACCTGTTTAATATCCTTTTAGATATTTTTGAAGTTACCAAAAAACGATTATCACTCTTCTAATCTTTGTTCCGTTTTATTTTACTTTCATTTTATTTCCCCTACCTGAAGCAAAGTGCTAATTGCTTACGATTTCCAATTTTTTTTATATTAATAAAATAATTCTTTTAATTAGTGATTTTAAGACCAAATCGATAGTTCCTTAACAATCTTCTTTTCTTTGCTTCCTAGAAAATCATTTGGAAAATAAAATTTGTTTTCTATATACAGGTAACCCTCCTACAACGCGGTAGATAGGTTCCTAAAAAATGCCGCGTTGTAGGAAATCGTGTTATATGAGACATTAACTCGATACAAAAATAAATGTTCAAAGTAAATTGCATTATAAGAAATTCAGTGAAGATCTTGATGTAGCAGTACGCGTTGTAGGAAAATTTCCGCATTTTAGGAATCGCGTTGTAGGAGGGTTACCTGTATGTGCATTCATTACAACCCCTTTTTATTTACTACCATCAATTATGCTGTCGTGGTAATGGTTTTCCTATTTCTTGTTTGTTTGTCACGTGTAATAAATTCTAGTTCAGTGACGTTGAACGTATGACGCACGCAACGAATTCAAGTGATCCACAAGTTTTCTTGTTTTTTTTAATTATAAAATAATAATCATACGAATGTGTTCGAATATATATATAATGTATAATAAATAAAATCATATTATATTTACATGAATTTTTGCTAAATTCTTAATAACTAAAATAATACTTGATCCGTAGGTATTCAATTGTGATTCAATTATGACTCATTTGTCAAAAAGGTTCGCCCTTGCTGTTCTAATTTTAATTAATTAATAATTTGATATTTTAGTATATTTTAAGGTTTTAATTACACTTCGATGCATTTTTGCGCTATTGTTGCCCATCTTATGTTCTACTATGATCTAATTCTGAAAATTAATTAATTATCCGTTTTTAATTTTTGTGATTTTCACACATTTCATACACATTTTAACTTATTTAAACATGCTACATTTCTCATTTATATAGTATATTTTGACCATATTGATAAGTGGGGCGATAATAGTTTGTATATTATAGCCATATTTTTCATAAAAATAATATCGGAAAATTTGACTTCTTTCGACGACAGGATTTTTTTCGAATTTTTGAATGCAAATATTTTGCAAACAGAAAAATTTTACCATTCATGTTAGGCCATGATTTTTATCATAAATAGATTGTAAGTTGGTTGAGAAATTGTAACTTTGGAATGTTATTTCGGTGTCGTCAAACATTCATTGTTTACTAGAATCAGACAGCATTGGAAATGTTTAGTGTATAAACAAAACGAATATTGGGTATTCTAAATACGTAAAAAGTCATCTTCGATGAACTTCAGCACATTATTCGATAGATCATAATAATAAATTCAAACTTATAAATTGCCTAATGTAAGAAATTTTAGATTAAAATGCTCGTAATTCCAGATTAATTAGGTACATACATTTTCAACTTAAAATGTGCACCCTTATATATATATATATATATATATATATATATATATATATATATATATATATATATATATATATATATATATATATATATATATATATAATTGCTTAAAATGCATTGGAAGTTTAATTATATTCAAATTTATTATTTTTAAATTTATGATCCAATTCAGAAAGCCGTATTTGCAATTATTACACTAAAATTTAGTTTTGTACGTCAATTCTCCAATAGTTATAATTAATTTACATGTACAAATCAAAAATATTAACAAATTTTATTAATAAAATAAAAAAGTGAATTATTAACTAAATGAAATTATATTTTGCAAAAATTGTTTAACTTATATACTACATAGGTAAATAAATTGAGAGTTTTCATTTTAAATATTTATTTTTGTTCAAATAAAATATAATTTTTTAAATCTATCATTTTCTTTCGGTTCATAGCTTTATATTAAAAAAATCTTTTTTTGCTTTTTACTTTTTAAAATATCTAATGGTAAATATGAACATCTTTCCACCAACGAATAGCAAGTAAATTTTTATAAATATTGAATAAAATATTTTTTTTTCTTTTGCAAGACTCAATTCTTCTGCATTTAACTGTCCTAATCATTCTGTTCTTTTGAATACAATCCTCCCTTTGAAATTTATGCTGTACAATAATGATATAGTAAGTTTAAGAATAAATATTAAAAAATTATTTATTAGATTAAAAACTCATTTAATATATCAAATTGCTCAACATTTATGAGTTATAGCAATATGCCACCTGGTTTTTATATCAAAAATAAAAATGCTATACAAGTTCGTTTGATTATTTAATTGATATAATAAATATAATCAATACATGATAATTTAGACTGTCCAGATGCCGTTTACAAAATTTCCCTTCTTCCAGCCTGCATTTTTAAATGAAAATCCTCATTCGTTAGGAATTTAAATACTTTCATTTTATTATCAATATAATTTATAGGCACGAAAATGATAAAGAGAATGATGTTTTCTCGAATACAATATTTTCCGATCTATTTCAGTCTAAATTTGGAAATTTAGCTCCAGCTAGGGTTATTTATGAAAATTTCGATTTTAATAATACTTATTTTAAATCAAATGGAATTATGCAAAAAAATGAACTGTTTTATGATGATAACGAATCAAATGCTTCCACTGAGGATTTTGAATGGGATCAAAATGAAAAGTCAATTATTAATATTAATTGCAATGCATCATTTATCGAAAAGTTTTCTGAAGACGTGAAGCCAGTTAGTACACAGCCCAGAAATTTTATTAGTGAAATTTCATCAGAAAGAATTGTAATTCATTTTTGTAGTTGGAAGTGATTGCTGTATACTTATAGGTAACTGGACAAGGATTAATCCACACCAAGGAAGAAATTCCAACAGAAGAGTTGGTTAATTTAAAAAGTCAAATTGATTTACAGCCAGAAATTACCTTACCACCATATAATCTTTTCCCATTAGATACTATTAGAAAAACACCTTCATTGGCATTACAATTCAATTTTTCCGAATTGCATAAAAATTTTTTCGAAGACCCCAGAGTGAACAAAAGATTTATAAATTATGAACAATCTTGATTACTATTTAATACGTTTCTTTGCATTTCTGTAAATATAATTTCAGTTTTATTGAATTTCGACCAGTAATGAATTGTTTATAAAAATGTTTTCTCCTAGCGATTTGATTGGTGGATTATTTCATAAAAAATTATGAGTCATCTTGTTTGAATTATTGACATTTTTCTTTTTAAATTCTCATTCGAGACTCAATAAAAATGATTCGTTTTTATGCAATTGAAAATTTCGAGTTTTAAAATTGCATTTTATTCAGCTGGTGTTTTTTATTTATATGGAATGAGAAAATTATTGATGCGCGTTGTTTTCTGTTATCGAATTTTTGATGAGCAAGAACATTTCGAGATGTTAATTTAATTCAATTAGCTTTGCAATGTGGATCGGGAAATTTTTTATAGGAAATTTGATAATCGTTGTATTAGATTTATTATCTATCAAAAATTACTGTAAATTACAGGTATCTTTTTAATTTGTAGACAAAATTAGTTTTATTATTTTGGAACTTTTCCTATAAAAGTGCATAAGTACCTTCAGAAAAACAAAAATTGATATCCATATTACAAGTAAAGTTAGTCGTCATTATGAAGTAAGAAATGTTTCTTTAAAAATCAGTTTTGCCAGACTCTTTTGAAATTCCTGAGTGACTTGGTTATTTCTCGACCTGAGCAAAACAAAAGCTAACAATTTGTACTTTATCAGATGTCGTAACATTTTTTGGATTAAATTTGCGAATTTGATTGCAGATTTCCAAGTAGATTTTTCATCTGTCCGAGATGGTTGGTTTCAAGATCTCGAAGCGTCTATATGTAGTAATCGATTCGTTGTTGAGATCTTTTAAGCAAAAAAGACATAACATCGACGAATCGTTTTCGAATGTGATGAATCTATATTTAGAATTTTTGCCATTGTATTTTCTCTTTTATCCCTTTGATAAAGATTGCACAATTTTCTTATTTTCACATTTCTCGTTTGACTTATCATTCCTATCGCTTGTATCTGTTTAAGTGAGAATTTTTACACATGTAAATTGTTACGTTTCGGACTATTATATTATGATGCTGTCATGGCTTCAGCTAACCTTGCACAAAAAGCAAAATGAAATGTATTTAGGCCATCTTTACATTCATGGCTACTCTATATTAGCGAAATTAAAAACGTGTAACGTGATCGAGGACCAATCAACAAGTTAGCACTGACACCAAAAATTGCTCTTTACGAATTCTTTTTTTCCGGGTTACAAATAAAATGATTTACGTCATAATATTATTTAATCTACAATTATAACTTTTGTACTAATTAGAGTCTAACAATAATTTTAAATAAAAATCCATTTCCTTTCAACTACTTTAGATATGGAATTTGATTTATTGAGTACAAAGATATTATAAATAGCTTTATTTATTATAATATTCAAAGTAATCTTTTCCTTATTCTATATAAGGAGTTGTTTAAATCTTTCAAATCAGAAACTAAATTTAATTTTAAAATGTTAGATGTTTAATTATTATTTACCATAAAATAAATAACTATTTTTAGTCTATATTATTATCTGTATTTATATTTTAGAGATGCTTTCTACTGTTTTAAAAGAGCATATAAAGCGTCAGGAGTCCCTTAAAGAGGAAAGAGAGTTAAAAAAGAAAGAAGCTTTAAAAGCCTCGTCACAATTAATAACAGTTTTGGTTGATAAAGTGAATGATGGTGTATCTCAAGTAAGTAAAGGCATTTTATATTATGTTTAGTATGGTTCAAAATAATTTCCGAATAATAATCTAGCCAATTTATAAACTTTAAAAGTTACCTATAAATTTATTCATTTCAGTTCAAAAAAATAACAAAACACTAAAGAAATATAGTAAATTAAAGATAATGACATTTTAACCAAGATAATACTTTGGGCAATCAAGCCTAATATGAGCACATACTATAAAATTAAATGAGTAACTGAATGTTTATTTATAAAATTTATGATAATGATGATATATTTCGTTATCATTGTTACCATGTGGCAGCTTTCGGTCGTTTACTGTGTCCTTATTCGTTTTTCTTTATCCTGGAGGACCAGTCGACATTTTGTTTTTCATTGGATTGATCTTAATTTTATCTGATGTATTTCTATGATATTTTGTTGATGCAAGATCTATTTCGGTATTAATTAACCAAATCTTTGCATTTGCATATCGTTTTCTAAAGCCAGTGATTTTAAATCCACATATAATCGTTAGTCCAAAGAGTTGATCATATTAAACAGGTTATTANATTAATATTTTAAAATAAATCATTTACAAATTAAATAATTACGTGATTTAAACAACAGTAGCAATTACTACTGGGTGGAAATTTCTTTCTTAGAAGACCATAGATTTAGGTAAATATCCAGGTCGAACATGGTAGTAATTGAAGAATTTTTTTCGACTTTTCTTAGTCAATCTTAAGCACCTCGTGTAAATGGAATTTAGGCTATCTGAAACTATGCTATGTCAACTTTTTTTCAGGGGTACTGGAATACGGTTTAACGGTCGAAGGTGATTTTCTATCGTTATTTCCAGATATTTAAATATGTTGGGTGGTATACTGAAGGATGCATTTGGTGATTATAAAAACAACGCGCCCTTGATGTATGTCTATGTAAACACTAGCTCCCCCGAAAGTTAGGATGAGTATAAATACCCATTATTGACGACTTATTCACTCGCATACCAAACCATTCCAATTGTATCTCCAACAACCCTTCCGCATTGTTTACCATGTATCAAGGTCCGAGTGACTGTCCTAAGTGAATGGTTGATTATTATTGTATACGGTTAATACTGTTGTGGTTGATATATTTTATTTAAACAGTTTATAATGTACATTGATAGTAATGAGCCCACGAAACTGATGATAATAAATCTTAGATGGAGTGCGGTCGCATTGTGCGGGGGTCTCTGTATAAAATAGTAAAATGGACTTACTTATAAAACCTACCACCACAGGGGTGTTGGTTCTTTTCACCACACCATGAAAATCCAAAAGACATTTTTCATCATATCCACTAATCTTCCGCAGTTTTTGATTGTCATAATCGTAATCTTCTTGAATGTTTGTACCGATTTTTTCTGGAATTTCAATGCTTACTGTTGCAATTGCAGTAGCTGATTCCAATTGTAATGGTTGTTGTTTAAGCCATTTGTCCATTAAAACTTAAATTTGAAATAATTTTTATAATTTTATATTTGAAATTTAACATTTAAAATTATCTTGATTGTTATTTAATCATAAAGCATATTTATGACTTAGCAGTGACGCTATTGTACGTAAAACATAGAATACGAAACATGTAATAAAATAATAATCTGTTTTTACAGAAAATATTGTTTTATAATATTTTTCCTGTCGTACCCCTTGGCATCAGCAGTCGTTCATGTAACTAATAGTGCTTGGCTTAACCCTACTGTTTTATGAATGTGTACATGATCAGCTGTCAACGTAGATTTTAAATTTATTTGTCGTGAGTCCGAGCCTAGCTAGTAATCAGGGATATTATGGATAAGACAGAACCGAGTATCGGTTCTGCTATTCGGTTTTGCCGATTTGGGCATACGCGCCAAAACTCGGTACTCGACACGCCACTGGCACCTATGCAGAGTATTGAAAAAAAATAATACCTGATAAAAAGTGATAATTTCACTTTTGGTTTCTTATTTGTCTTCTTCGCAAGTCTTCTTTTGCAGTTTTCTTATTCATTTGAAATTGTGATTATTTGAAATAAATTTTAATGACATTCATATTATCGCTCACGTGTTTATTTTTGCGTATTGAAAAAGGCCATCGATAAACTTAAACTACGGACCGCGTCAACCATCCTTATTCAATGCAAATGATAACGGACGATAGAGGTCTGGAGGACTAGGTCACTCAGTACTCACTTAATAGTTATTAATAGTTCATACTAGAGTCTAGACTAGTAGTGTAGTAGTATACTAGTAAGTTCAGTATTACAGTAAGTTCCGTAATCAGTAACAATCAAAATTTCTTTGAAATAATGTCATTTTCAATTTTTCGGTTTTCATTTGTAAAGTTGACAGTTTGAATACTTTTTTCGTATCAGCAAGTAATACCAAAGTATCCGCTTGAATTCTATAATAATTTCCATGTGCCACCAGTGAGACCAAATCACATAAATTCACAAGAAGAATCATCGGTGTTATTCATTGATCTAAACAGTAATCACAGTAAAATGTTCATTAAATCTACTAAATTGAACAATAAACAATAGTGTTTAAGTGAATAAACATCATTCGAATCCCATAATTAATCATTAAATTTCAAGAAATTCAAAAATGTAAAAAAAATTTATACTGCTTAAAATATTCGGTATCGGTAATCGGTTCGGCAAAAGTGGCTTTCAACTACTCGGTACTCGACAAAAAGCCTGCTCGGTACAGCACTAATTATGGAATTCACATCTCTGGTACTCAGTGTTTCTTAACTTTACTCCGAAAAGAAAACATTGGAGAAATTTTGTAAATTCATTTTTTATGACACGATATTTACAGAAACCTTTTCATGATAATGGAACCTATACGAACAATCAATGGTCAAAAATCAAAGGTCGGGTAAATGTTTTTATAAATGATAAAATTCATGTAGTGTTGGACGAATATCGACAACAAGCAAATGGTAGCCTTCAAAATTCAAAATCGAAAGCAACATAAAATGAATTTATGTCGAGAATTATGCATTGCGAACGAAAAACCAACGCTGACCGGTGTCATATCGTCTTCATCGAAAATAGACATATTAATCTTCATAATAATAAATTCTTTGAGAAAATAAGTATTAATCAAAAGTTAAAGTTATCATTGATATTCTCACATGTAAAAAACAACAGTCTATCATTAAACTGCAAAGAGAATCTATTTATTGGCAATTGTGTTGAAATATCGTTCATATCTGTAATTATGGCCATTCCAATTGGGATTCTACTCATTTATATTGTGATCACCATGGCTATAAAAATGAAGATAATCATATATATGACTTTCAGTATTCGGATCCGCGGAGATCAATGCGGTTAAAGACATGGGTGTAATAAGATATGATTTCATTGCATGGTATTGATATCGTAGAGTATTTCTTTTTATATCTTTTATGATTATGCTCAAAATAACTAATAATAATCTTGTAATGTGACTATTCGTGTTATCCTTCCTGTGAATAAACGTTTTGAGCGGTTCCATCGCTGATGGGAGAATTGGA
Source organism: Schmidtea polychroa (assembly GCA_959609185.1). Lineage (NCBI taxonomy): Eukaryota > Metazoa > Platyhelminthes > Tricladida > Dugesiidae > Schmidtea > Schmidtea polychroa. The sequence continues at coordinate 89,295 of CAUHTR010008100.1, forward strand.
ATATATTAGTATGGTTTTCAGATGACTTAACAAAATTTTAACAGAAGTAAACGAGAAAAGAAAAATCAAATGGGAAAAATCAATGCGACTAAAGAAAACTTAAAAATTCAAAAAGGGACGAGAATAGGGAACGAAGTAATGAATGTATGATTAATTGAGCTGGAGGGGAAGTCAATAAAAATAAAACAGTATCCGAATAAAATTTATTCTTCCCAATGTGTTTTGTTTTGCATAACAAAAATTTCTTTTAAATAATAAAATGTCAATAGGAGTAATAATGGTAATGAGTGGATCCAAATAAAGTAAATTTAAATTGAGACCAAAAATTAATAATATCGAAATGGAATATCCGATAATAAATTAAATAAAATATCTATTATTTAAATAATAAAGTGAAATATAATCATTCGTTGACCTGAGTAAGCGCAAAAATGAAATAAATATAATCATGATTTCAATAGATAGCTGTAGACAAATCCATTCGGAAGTGACTCAGAATATATATGAATATGTATAAATAAAATATATGTAAAATAGGTTATATCAAATAGCAAAATAGTGAAATTTAAATTATTAAACATGAAAATACCAAGCATCGAACTTCGATGCTTGAGGCTCCCATGATAAATTATAATAAACACCTGCAGTGCTGGCGTAACCAGCGGATATGATAATTTTTGGTATGTTAAATATGACGAATTTAATACATGGGGAAAATAAGAATAGAATAAAATACAAAAAAATATATTGATGGTATCATTATAATTATTATAGGAAAATAAAATCTTATTCCATTAAGAATCACTATTTTTATTATGTATTGTTGTTGTCATTATTATTATAAGTATTAATATTATTATTGTGATAATTATTATTAGTATTATTATTGTAATAATTATTATTAATATTAATTATTAGTGTTATTATTGTAATGATTATTATTATTATTATTATTATTATTATTATTATTATTATTATTATTATTATTATTATTATTATTATTATTATTATTATTATTATTATTATTATTATTAATATTATTAATATTGTTATTACTATTATTAACATTGTTATTACTATTGGTTTATCAAAAAAAATTTTTATTAATTTAAGTCAAAAAAAATATACTTACATTAATATTTAATATAATCATTCTTGAAAAAAATTATTACTTTCGATCAAAATTCGAAATCTTCTAATAGATAAATATTCACAATGACAGCAACCAGTATTATTGTAATAATTATTATTAATATTATTGATATTATTATCATCACTGAAAAAATAATATAATAATAATTGTTTAAATGTAAAATGTTATTTGCATGTTATAAGAAGATCAAATTTGTGATTCTTTAATTAATAAATGATCACGAATAATCAAAGAAGCTATTTATTAAAAGAATTTTAACAAATAAAAGTTAACAAAATATATAACAGTAGCCAGGTGATTATTTTTTAGTGATTGTATTTTAATCTACATAAGATATAGAGAAATTTCACCTGTGTTTAATCTCGGTTACATATATTTTTCTCACAATACATAATTTTGCACAATGTACTACATAATCGACATTTTTCTTCATCGTACTAACATGCCACTTTTAAAAACTACTGACTTATGTTGATTTTGTCATGATTAATAATACAGTATTTTAACACATTCGAGTATGGCACTTTTTATGAACGAAATCACAATTTGTGTTTTTCTATTGTTTGACTCAAACCAAGCATAATCATAAACATTCATAAATTAAGGACAAAGACTTGAAAAATGCTTATTTTCAAATCAACTTTTTAAAACAAATTAAAAGTAATTCCAAAACACGTTCGAATAATAAAACTACTCGTATCGATATGTATACCCAGCAGACAAGCCAAATAACTATTGTGTACAAAGACGTGACAACCGAAATCGAACACCAAAATTGGTTTTAATCTCAAGGTGTGAATAATATTTTTCAAATTATTGTGTATATGTTTTGCAATTTATTGTTAAACTGCCTGAATCATACCAATAAGAAAAATATAAATAATATTATTGCGGTGAGTCGTTTTATCGAGAACGGTCTTATCGAGACTTATTTGATAATAATTAATAAATAACTTGTGAAATAGATTACAGTCATAATGGTAATAAAAAATATCGTACCTACAAGCATAAATTTAATTTCTGACCCCTAATTTCTAATTTCTGACAGCAATAGTTTTAATTGAATTTAAAAATTATAATTCACCGTCAAATTCGAGAACAATATAATTGAATAATTAAGTGATAGAAAAAATAAATTCAACACAAAAATGCATGTAAATTTTCCTAGAAATTGCTCATGGAATAAAAGCTTTTAATTGTATTATTTGTGAATAAATAGCAAATTAAAATTAAGAAATCAATCCTTAAGACACCACTGACTTTAATTTTTTAAGAATAAGTTATCGAGAAAATAAAGAGGAAGCAGTAGATGATGAAAACCAATTTCATTTTAAATATGATTATGAATACCAAAATGCTCATTTAACTTTATAATTTTCAAATTTTGAGAGAAAAAAACCTAAAACACTTTAATAAATATTCGCCATTTTAGCTCAAAATGGATAAATAAAATAAAAATATGTGGCTAATAATATAAAACATTAAATTTATGTTATAAATTAATAAAATTGCAAAAAATCCAAGAAAAAATAAATTCATAAATTGAATGAAAATAACTGATGACAAATCATGAGTCATCCATAGATTTGCACACCAACCTGTATCATACAAACTGTCCTCTATATCTACACGGAACTGAAATTCGCTCTAGAAAATGCATCGTATTTCCGGGCTTTCCCTACTTGCACTGTACATCATTGGTTTGGATATCGTTCTATTGGAATTGAGCTGAAAGGTTTTTGGATTTTAAATATTCCCTTTGGTTCAAGTCCTTTTGGCATTTTTCGCGTTATCTAGATGCTTTGAAATTTGATTTAGTTGTGTTATAAGTTAATCTATAAATTTTAGCAAATTAATTGTCTTTTTTGTTGCAATGCAATTCAAAATATGATCGTTTTTATCTTTTTATCACACATCTATCAAATTCTGACAAGTATTTGTTATATTAGGAAATTTCAATTGGCTCCATTTTTATTACATTCTGCGCTTTGTGGTTAATAGTGATAGAAACCATCTACTAATATTTATTTCCATATAAAATTTGTTTGCATTTGAGACATGAATATATGAATACAATTTTTTAATATCTGAGATAAAGTCTCGTCTATGCAAATAAAAACTAATTTGATTGCATAAGCGGTGATCTTCGAAAATACAGTAAAATCTTTTTTTACACAATTTCATGTAAATAATCAAAAATTTTTGTTTGGAATTCGTGTTAAATCAAAAATAACGTGTAAAAAAATTTAAAATTTCTTGACGAACCGTGTTATTTCAAAATCGTGTAAAAAAGATTTTACTGTATTAAGAAAGTTGATGTGAAAATACTTAATAAAATCAAATAACTAATTTAATATAAAGGTTTATTCGAGTATGACATTATAGTTATTAATAAGAGTGATGAATTCTACAGACATTTCACTTTAATTAAATGTTTTATCACAAAACTTTTTATTCTTTTTGTTGATATTTCATTAATTTTCATTTTGACAAAAGATCAAAAATTTAATTCTTTGCAATTCAAAATTTCGGATTTCGCTTTAACAAGAGTTATTGATAAAAACAACATTGATAATTGCAAAGCCAAGATTTTGCCATTTTCAAAAAATTTTTTTTTTCACTTTGTCCGAATTAAAATTTCTTTAGACAAAATAGTAATGATTTTGAAAGAAATTGCAAGTAAAATGTTTAGAGATAAAACTACCATGAATATTTTGTTCTCCTAAACAGCTTTAACTATTCTTTTCACAACACGTGACTTATGCAACTTTCAAAATAAGCAGCTCATTGACTGAGAATAAAATTTTCGGTCATCCTTCATAATCTACTATTAAATTTTATCATACAATGGTAACCAAATACGAAATTTCAAATATTTTTAATCACAACAACCCCTTTAAAACCAAATCTTAAATTATTCTTTTCTCATAAGTATAATTAAATTAAATTTAATATAGTTTAATTTAAGAAAATTTTATTTTTTGCATTTCAGCCAATATTTGTTTACCAGAATAAATAAATTTTCGACGTAATCGATTTTTCTTAGTCAAAAAAGGCTGTTGAAATTGATTATTGCAATTGCTGTTGTTGGTTACTTAGGGGAAATAGCTTAAACCCTGTCAAATTCCCCTAGGCTTCCTTCACGACTTGACATTGATCTCCCTTACGTGTGCCCATCATGATGAATCATGTTGGTAATGCGCACGCCGGTCGGAATTGGCGAACAGGTGAGCCCCTGAGTCAGGACTACTCGCAATATTCACGGTACAGGACTTACATCTCTTTCTGCTTGAATGTGTTCGCTACCCTAGTGCATCTCCGGTCCAATGAGACGACCCTGAAGTTTCCAACTACTGATATCTTAATTTTTGCCGGAAGGTTTCATTTATCATACAGACCCATATATACAGACACAAACACAAGATTCTTTAAAATGTTATTATACAACCAATACTAGATTATATTATGAAAGTACACAAATTCGCATGCTAGCTATCACCAATTATATTACACCAAATTAGACATGTTCGAGTGAGAAATGTCGTTCGTCATTTCGTTGTGACCATGATCTCTTGCGTCATTTCTCCTTAGGTTAATAGGGCGTCGATGCCTACCTGTAACCAGGGATCCTCTTGAAGAGCGGAGACAGTTGAGGAAACTATCTGATAGGCCGGTAAAACTGATATTACGGTCGGCTTACCATTTTCATTCTGAGCGTTTGCTTCCTGAGCGGCAAATAGCGAAGCTTCTAGGGCCGCTATTTCGTTTCGCCGTCTCTGCGTTCGTTCGGCACGAGACGGATGTTCCTTTTTCTTCGGGTTTGCTTTCATTGTGCCACCTGGTTGAATTATTGGCGGGGCCTGAGGCAACTCGTTGGATGTAAATTCGGAAGGAACTTCGACGTGGGAGGTTCCATCTAAGATGGGGGCGATAATAGGCGGAAGTTCTGGGCCGTGCACTAAGCAGCCTGACGAGGATGAAGCGTTGAGATCGTCTGCACGATAGTGTATCGGGAAAACGTTCGATCCATCTATTATTGGATATTTCCGGACCCGCTTCCTCCGCTCGGATTCGGAATAGATCTGGTGTAATGCCTCAGACTGGGCTTTGATCGTTAGTCGCTGACATCGACTTTCCACTAGGAGGCTATCCCGGCAATGTTTGAGCCTTAAAATCTTCATATTAACCTCCTTCATTTGTGGCGGGGAGATCCATGTGTGTTCCAGCGTATCTTCTTCAGATACGCTTCTTCAGAGCCCCAATATGGTCATGCAACTTCTTCATATCAGCATTTTTGTCGGCGCACGAAAAGCACGTAGAGGCAAGTTTGGTTCAGACATGCTAAAAGTTAATAAGAAAACTCCATTCGTACATTCCACAATTAACTTCAGCTTATATCACTTACTCGATTTCATTTCTAGGATTGATTTCCTAGAATTTGGTAATTTTATTGAACAGTCATACATTAAATGGGTTTGTAGGTTTTCAATTTATTTTTAGTGGGAGTGGGATTTGATCAAGTGTAGCCATATTTCGTTAATATCGTTAGAAAATTTGTGATGCAAAATTAAATATTAACATACTTCGGTACTGGTCGATGGTAAGGCTAAATTTGAGCGAGTCCCTTCAACAACTTTTCCTATTGAATTTTCAAATTTCATTCGCGGTGGATTTTATTTTCTGCTATTGCCCTTAAAATTACATTTTTTTCAGATCGATTTAGCTGAATAGTATTGCTATTATGAAAGCTAGGTGCGATGGGTGAATTACTTTTTAACTGTCCCCTTGTCATGACGTCATGGCTCGCTGTAGTTCTACATCGACCTTCCCCCAACCTCTTGTCCAAAGAAAAACACATTCAAGCAATATAATTTATCTTTACTTTTGAGAAAATTTATTTATTAACATTGATTAATTCTCGCATTAGTAATTCGTTTATTTATCTTGGCCGTTGAGAGAAATCATCTATTAAAATTTATAAATTCGTTCATCGCTAATTGGATTTACCAAATGATAGACCGGTGTTTACATTACAATTTATTCACATGGTTTACATTGGTTATGAACATATTTATGTACAATGTGTCGGCTATTCTTTATGGTGGAATTCACAAGCTACTTCTGATTGTTTATGTTGGTTGTTTATCGACTTACACTGTAGTGATTTACGCAAAACAATATGAATGAAAATGAAGAACTCTTTTCCCACCGAGGGATATTTGTAATGATAAGCCAAGCTTATTCATACGACCGGATGTTTAGAAGTGACGGACATTTGGCGTAGACCGGACATTATACTATTGTGAAAAATCTAAAACTCGCACTACTTCGAAACATTTTAGATATTTTTAATTTTTACATGTATGAAAATTTTAAACATTGAGGGAATCAACCAAGTGTTTTTCCATATATAGTCGGTTTCGTCCAATCAGGACTTAGTAATGGGTGTAAAGTAATATTTGTTCTCCTAATATTTATTTTTATTCTGTCTAATCATTTTTTTTTGCTTGCTAGCTATGGTTGTGTGTTTTTATCTATTTGTGGTTTGTTTATTATTTATCCTATTTCAGTGGTTTTTTGTTTTAATTGTTATCTTATTTCATTATTTTTTCTCTTTTATTCCTTATTCTTTCTACATTTTGTTAATTCTCTCAATTTATGTTGATACAGGGTTTACTTTTTAATTAATTTTTTTAATTTATAATCCTTTTTAATTATTATGGTTTCTAGTCCAACACTGTACTAAATATGCCGATCCGAACGTTATTGGTTCGACTACACTCTTCTATATTCTCTTCACCAAATAAGTCACCAAATGGTGGATCACTATAATCTTGCAGTCAATGTCGTTTCTAACAACATAAAGTTTCTTTGTGGAAAAGTTCCACTTTTAAGGATTTATTCTGTTATTAAAACTGTTTTTTCGCTTTTAAGCATTTCATAGCTACGTTTTATAATAAATTCTCTAATAGCGCTTAAATATATCATATCATGAATCTTACGCGGAGTAATTGGCCAATAATCATCTCAAGGATTCTGTTTTGATGAAATTAAACACATTTTTTGCTCATTTCTCTGGAGATTCTTCATTTTCTCCAACTTGACGTGTTTCCACCTGCACAGTGCATTTTGCCGTATTTGTCGTTTATTATTGGATTATTCTTGTTTAGGATTATGTTTTGAACTTAACTATGTATGAACAATTACCTTTATTTATCAAATGTTTTATATATATTGCAAGAGATTTGTAACAGCCCAACAGAGTCTCCTTTAAAACTTGTTTTGAGACTGCTGGGATCTTTGTGTGTATTGTTTGTGTAGATATATTTATAACTATAAAAATAAATATTTACTTTAAAGTGAAATTAAAATAAAACTAGAATTAGTTAACTTGATAACTTTTATTAAATCAAATAAAATAATACGCACTTAATATTCAAAATAAAAATCTTCGAAGCATAATTAATCTTTTGAATTCTTGAATTTTTTCGGAGTTAAGGGATTATTGATTTCATTTCCATGTTTTTGGCAATTCTCTATAGTTTTTCATTTACTATAGAGAATTGATTTTTCATCGATTTGGAAGGAATTAATTATAAATTAATTATAGTAAGTTATAAAAAATAATAATAACAATAACAACATAATAATAATATCACATACAGTAAAATTCTCTTTATTCCAATTTTTTGTTGTTCTTATTTGGTTATTATAAAATATAATTAATAGTCATTTGAAGCTATTGTCGCGCATAAATAATCGATATGTATTTTCCAAGAACTTTTTTGAAATTCAATATACCGTAAACATTCACATCTATAAGCGTTTTATCCTTATTTTTTGGATGATAATCGTTGTGCGTATTGTATAAGGGCCCAACAGAGTACATATTTTTATTTCTCCAAAGTCTTATATTGGCTTCCTTTAGGCAGTATTCTCGAAATGCTCCTCAGTCTCCAATGTTCAGTTGTTTCAATCACTTTTAATTTAAAACCAGTCGTGTAACTGCTGCGCTTTGAATACATTATAAAGGAATAAAAAATTTAAACTTTACCGAAATTGGAATATTCAAATAATGATTGGAATATTGATCAAATTCAAACGTTTCCTTAATAATGCATGCTTATTACAATTACTTATATTTCTTACATTTCGTTAATTTTTAATGGTGCGTTTGGATAATTTCGGTAATTGAATTTCCGTTTTTAAAATAAATTGCTGTTGTCATTTATTATTCAAATATCAGGTTTATTTTATGTAAAACCCGAAGTTTTTGATTTTCACAAAATCGGAAATTTCGACTACAGAAACCACCGATTGCTTGAAAAATTATAATAAGATTTTTATTTTTCTTTAGAAATTGAAGAATTTACTTTCTTGAAAACAGTTTTTAGTCGATAGTTTTTGTATTAATTTGTGTCATCGAATAGAGCTAGATTAGTATTAATTCTGTGAGAGTGACATTACTAATCCAGAATTTCTTAACAAATTGAAATTTCTTTTTCCAAAATAAAATTTTACCTGTTACTTTTCCTTTTCCAGGCTTATAATAATCAAAAAAAAATTGACATTGAAACAAAAAAACTCCAGGAAAATGCTGCAAATTTCTCCAAACAAGTCGTTCAGTGGGTAAAATTAATGAACGACATGAATGTTTCATTGAAAGAGTTGGGTGATGTGGAAAATTGGTCAAAAATTATGGAAAATGAAATGAATGCCATCCAACAAAGCATGCAGCTGGCATATGAACATCATGAGAAAACTACTCAAATATTGAAAAATTAAATTCATTTTTGTTTTCTGTGATTGTTTAAGTAATTTTCTAAAAAATAAAGAACAAATGACTTTTTAATTATAAATTTATTCATAGTTATAGATGATAATATTTATATTTCATCAGGATCATTTTCCATCATCCACGTGAAGTCTTTGAAATTAATTTTATTATCACCATCTTTATCCACCAATTTTAATAGCTCTTCTGCTTCTTGTAATGATATACTCTCTCCCAGAAATCGTAAAATTTTCTGTAATTCATCCAAGCTAATAATGCCTTAATATGGAAAATAACTTCACTAACAATATCATATTTTTACCGTCTTTATTTAAATCGAACAGCTGAAAGGCCGATTCGATATCTTCTTTGGGAATATTGTCTCCAACCCTGTTGCGCATCATCTCAATGAATTCATCAAAATCAACTGTCCCACTATTATCTTTATCAATTTCTGCTATCATTTCCTAGAAATTAAAATTTTTGTTCTTATTAATTATTTAAATGTCATGCATAAAAATAATTATAATTCCTGTTGGAGTGGAATCAAGAAGTCATATATTTACGTCATTAATTATTAAAAGCAAAATTCATTGTTTGGTAATATAGGGATCAAAGAAAATTGTCTGGGAGAGTTAGCCAGAAATGAGGTAAAAATCTAATGTATGTTGAGTTTTTAATTAGATAAATATTAATGTCGGTGTTTCTGTAAAATCAATTATACAAACAATGCTCAACGTATATTTGTATTCAAATTCGTATAATCTACAATTTACAAAACTACGAACCTTTAACACTAACACCTATTGCTATATTTATAAATTATTGATTTAATCGAATTTTTGGGGATTCCTAGTATTCTTCCAAATTCTTTGTAATTTTCCACATTCTCAAAGGCATTAAATATCTTATTTCTTTCAAAGTTGAATAAATATTGGATTCCACGAAATCCAACATATTATTTCCCTGTTCCTCTGAAATAATTTGTTTTCTGCCACCTCTTTCCTTTGCTAATTTTCGCATATTTTTTATATTTATAAATTATTGATATAATCGAATTTTTGGGGATTTTTTTCCAAGTATTCTTCCAAATTCTTTGTAATTTTCCACATTCTCAAAGGCATTAATAATCCCAATTTTCTCATATTATAATTGGTACCATCATTTTGCTATTATAATTATTATTATCAATAAACTGAGGAAGAAATATATTATATAATATTAAACCTCTATGACTATCATGATTAGTGAAAGAAATCGAAAAATACGACTGTCTCATATGAACACATGAACACCTATTGCTAAGAGAAATGACATGTTAGGTCCTCGGTTATTTGATACTATGGAGTGTACACTTTCCTCTTTTTTCCTTTCAAATGTTTGAGTTGTTCAGGTATTGAAACCACAATCATCAATGTAAATGAGATTTTTATCTTGCCAGAATTCGAGATAACGGGCGACATAGTCCATTCGGATTTGAAGTACATAATCAGAATTCGTTGCTGCCACACATGGCCTAACCTTTTCACTGATGGGACCTTAGGAATAATGGTAAGGAACTATCAGATAGTATGACACAAAAATCAATAAGATAAGCAACATAGGCTCCTCAACGATTTGTAACAAGTGAATAACCACCCTGACAAATAAATCTACAAATAAAAATGCCAAGATTAAAAGGCACGTCTGCAATAAATTGAATTCAAGCAAAAATTAATTAAAATGAAAATATTTAAATCTATCTCGGTAGTGTTCCAGCCGGAAAATAATTAGTAATATTAGTATTCAGTAATATAGCCCACAAATCTCATTTCAATGTATTGGTTCCGGTAAGGTTCTTGGATTACTTTTAATCTGACTTGAAGGTCAATTTCTTTGCGCATATTGTCGAAGCCCCATAATTTAAGTCATCAATAATTATAAACGGTAGACCTTGTCATGATAGATCAAAGGAAGGATTATCGAAATTTTAATCTTTTTATATCAAATAAAAGTTTTAATCTTCTGTTGGAAGAGAGGCAGAGTTATCCACAACTTCGAACTCACAAAATACTATCGAGTAGGAGCCAACAAATATCGTGTGAACATATATACAGAGAATAGATCATCATCAATTGACAATTATAATGACTTGATTGATTTATCGTGATCTGACATTTGATTTTTTTATATGCATTAACTGATTTTTTTTATATAAGGTGATTTAATTGATTATATTTTAATTGTATCATTGTATACTTATTTATTTATTTGTATCGATGTATACTTATTTATTTATTGTGTAATTTTGTACATATAAAATATAAAAAAGAAAGGGAAATTTTTTTAACAAAATTTATTATTAAGCAAATAATAATTTATAATTATATCCAATTTGATTGAATAATAATTAAAAAAAAATTAAATTCATTGCGAATTGTGGAATTATTGCGGTTAATTGTAGTTATTTAAAATTTGAATAAGCTAAAGTAAATTGGCAAGTGAGCAAATTGTGTAACAGTTCGAAGAATATGTAATAAAAATCTAAACGTTAATAATGACAGCTCGGTTCGAGCAAGTAAAATAATAAATAATTTTAGATAATTAAATAAATAATTAAATCTTAAGTAATTTTAATAATTAAAGTTTAAAATAAAAATAAATAAATAAACACATTTTAAATCTAAAAACATATTTTAGCATACATAAAAATATATTTATTTAGCAAGTAAGATATTTTTTTATTTTATTAATTTCAATAATAAAAATAAGTATAAAAATCATTTTCTGCGCCCAAAAATTTTACCACTTACTCTAAAACTAAAAAAGGAAAATTCTTATTAAATAAATAAATAAATCCTTATTAGTTTTTAATCTTGAACAAGACACGACAGAAACGTTCAACCATAACACGCATACATATCATTTAACTCGAACATAACACGCACGATTCTTTTCCAGTGAAATTAAATCTCGAAAGGATTGTATTGGTAAACATTTGATTTTTAAATATATATTTGATAACCAGACTTTGTCTTATATTTGATAGCCCTATATAGTTACAAGTGCAACGTTGGGAATCTCAAGCTTTTTTTGAGACCTCAACACTTTGAAATTCTGTCACAAAGGATAACCAACATATGCTCAATAATACAAATTGTACATTTTTGTTATCATGCAAATTTAATGTATTTGTTTTCACCACAATAAACCTTTTATTGAAGAAAATTGACATAAATTTGTACGTTTAGGTTTTAAATTCAAATTATTCTTAATGAAAAGAAATTCAAATCCAATGAAAAATATTCACAGCAGAATTGCTCGAAATAAATAGACATTTGTACCCCAGTACTGATTAATGTAATCAAAAAAATAAATTATTTTGTTTAACTTTAAAAATTCGCCCCTGAAAAGATTAAATTTATCAATAATAAACATTTTTAATTAAATAAATATCAAAAATTATTATTTAGTTACCCTAAGTTCTTTATCTGATGGTTTCATGCCAAAAGATCTCATTATCGTTTCCAGTTCTTTGAGAGAAATTTGCCCGTCTCCATTCTCATCAAACAAACTAAATGCTTCTTTGAGTTCTTCCAGACGATCTGCCGGCAAATCATTCCACATTATAAATGATGACCAAATTCAACCAAATGCTTCAAATAGAAATTGCTGTTGCTACATTAAAAAATCTCAATTGCTTCATATCATAATAATTTTACCAATTGTTTTATCAGTTAAGTTTTGAAAGTAAATAAAAAATACCAAATTATTAAAATCATTTATCTTCTGTTCAACTTTGACATTTTTTTATTAGGAATTTCATTTATTTTCATTTAAATTTCAACTATAAATCAATGTTTTTTTCTATTTATCACAAATTCTCGGCATTTCAAGTTATTTTTTTATTTATCATCCTTTATTTTTTACTAAATTATAATTTTTATATTATACATTAACATCAATTGATTTGATGAAAATTCATACATCGTTGAAGTTCCCAGAATCTTAACTTAATGTCTTATATAAATAAAAATCACGAACACTGGTTTAAAGTCTTGTTTATTCCTTTAATTATGTTCCATTTTCTCAGAGCCGTAGCTAGGGGGTGGCGAATGGGGCGCCGAGTCGAAGGGCGCCAAAACTGTGAAATGATCATTTAAATTTTTTTGCTTTTCTTTCTTTTTTTCATATTAAATTTTTATATTCTGCTTTCCATGTTTACTGTTTTCAAAAGTTAAACTAAAACAAGACTGTTTTGCTGGTCTATCTAAAGGTTTTTGCAAACGGGCGACTAAATCCGAAGGTGGCTGATCATGAAAACAGTTTTGATCATAGAAAATGCTACTTAGCCTGGAAAGATCTTGAAAATCGTTTGAAAGAAGGAAGAACAATTGATTATAATCTTTAATTTAATTTATCTTTAATTTATTTTATTTAGAATTCAATGTTAAATGTTAAAGTTTATCACTTGATCTTTTCAAATATATTATAATAGTAACCTTAATAGGAACTTAATGATCAAAACTCTGAACTTAGGTTTAATAAATACGGAGTATA
>CAUHTR010008101.1:0-29122 GCA_959609185.1 Schmidtea polychroa
TATATTTTATTAGTCTGAATCTGTGGCATGATAACGTTTTACCTGGCCATAGGGGCGTAGCCAGGAATTCTTAAGTGGCGGTGCCCAAAAAAAAATTTTTTTTGAACAACAAAAACTGTTAAAATTTTAACTTTACATAATTCATACATTTATTTTGATTCTACGGGCAGATTTTGACATTTCAATCAAAACTTCTTCGTTCTCAATTGACTCATCTCTATAAATATTTAATAAAACTAATCCATTTTAGCGATCCTCAGTCATAGTAGCACGTTCAAAAGTTTTGATTTAATTTTCAAGTGTACAATTTGTAAGCGGAAGGGCTACTAGTATTGAAAGCAACTTTAAAACGTTCGGAAAAAATGTTTTGATTTGATCGATTATTGAATTCGGTTTTTCAACAAGCTTTGATAATCTCAAATTCCACATTTTAATTTCTGCCCTTAATTGAGTTGCTGAAGCTTGCAAGTAGTCACCATAAAAGTCCAAAATATCATAGTAGGTAGTTAGGAGCCCACTGCCGCAATTACCCCCCCCCCGGGGGGGGGGGTGCGGCAACTTTTTTTTTGCGGCAACTTTTTTTTTGCGGCAACTTTTGATTACGCAATTGCGGCAACTCAAATTTCTTGCTTTCAGGGATTTTTGGTCCAAATTTTTTTTTATCACACTATAGTGAGGGGGTCTCGATGGTCCTGGGATTTTCAATACAAAAAAATTTTTTCTATACAAAAAGGCGGTCTCACTAAAAAAGCATGGAATTTTCAGACTATAGTGAAGGGGTCTAGATGGTCCTGGGATTTTCAATACAAAAAAATTTTTTCAATACAAAAAGGTGGTCTACACTAAAAAAAGCCAAGGATTTTTCAGACTATAGTGAGGTGGTCTCCTTGGTCCTGAGAAATAGGTGGTCTACACTAAAAAAGCATGGAATTTTCAGACTATAGTGAGGTGGTCTCCTTGGTCCTGAGAAATAGGTGGTCTACACTAAAAACGTGGTAAATTTTTCAATTGAAGTAAATAATGGTCCTAAAAATTAAATTACAGTAAATTATGGTCTAAAAATTAAATTACAGTAAATAATGGTTCTTAAAAATTAAATTACAGTAATTAATGGTCCTGGGATTTCAATTACAGTTAATTATGGTTCTAAAAAATTAAATTAAAGTAAATTAAGGTTCAAATTTTTGAATTACAGTAAATAATGGTTCTAAAAAATTAAATTACAGTAAATTATGGTTCTTAAAAATTAAATTACAGTAATTAATGGTCCTGGGATTTTCAATTACAGTTAATTATGGTTCTAAAAAATTAAATTAAAGTAAATTAAGGTTCAAATTTTTCAAATAAAGTAAATTAAGGTTCAAATTTTTCAATTACAGTAAATTATGGTCCAAATTTTGAATTACAGTAAATTATGGGTCTAAAAATTGAATTACAGTAAATAATGGTTCTAAAAATTAAATTACAGTAAATTATGGTCAAAATTTTTCAATTACAGTAAAATAAGGTCCAATTTTTCAATTAAAGTAAATAATGGTCCTAAAAATTAAATTAAAGTAAATTATGGTCCTAAAAATTAAATTAAAGTAAATTATGGTCCTAAAAAATTAAATTACAGTAAATTATGGTTCTAAAAATTAAATTACAGTAAATTATGGTCCTAAAAAATTAAATTACAGTAAATTATGGGTCTAAAAATTGAATTAAAGTAAATTATGGGCTAAGATTTTTGAATTAAAGTAAATGATGGTTCAAATTTTTCAATAACAGTAAATTTAGGTTCTAAAATATTAAATTACAGTAAATTATGGGTCTAAAAATTCAATTACAGTAAATTATGGTCCAAATTTTTCAATTACAGTTAATTATGGTCCTAAAAATTAAATTACAGTAAATTATGGTTCTAAAAATTAAATTACAGTAAATAATGGTCCAAATTTTTCAATTAGTAATGAATGGGCTCAAATAACTAAATTAAGGTTCTAAAAATTAAATTAAAGTTAATTAAGGTCCAAATTTAAAAATTAAGTAATCAATGGTCAAAAATTTTAAATTAAAGTTAAATAAGTAAATTAAAGTAATAATTTTTAAATAAGTAATGTAATAAGTAAATTAAAGTAAGATTTTAAAATTTATTATCAAAAAGTTGAAATAATAGAAGGTGTTTGAGAATTGAAATTTTTTAATGAAAATTTTAATGAAATAATTTTTTAAGTAATTTTTAATGGAAATTTTTATGGAATAATTTTTTAAGTTAATTTTTAATGGAAATTTTTATGAAATATTTTTCAATGATAATTTTAGATGGAAATTTTTAAGATAATTTTTAATGAAAATTTCTATGAAATATTTTTCAAAGACAAATTTTAATAATAATTCAACAACAAACCAACAACTTAGTACCAACAACCAGTAACTTATGAACATGTATTAACAATCAGATACCTACAACTAGTTACTAACAACCTGCTACCAAGTACTTACAATCAGTTACCTGCTACCAAGTACTTACAACATGATACCACGTACTAAATAACTCTCAAACAATCAGATACTTACAACCAATTACCAGATACCAAGTACCTACAACTAGTTACCTGATACTAAGTACCTACAACCATCTAACAAGTACTAACAACCAAAAACAAGCAACCAACTAGGTACCAAGTACTAACAACCGACAACAACCAGCTAACAACTAACTACAACCTACCAAGTACCTACAACCACATACTAACAACTAGTTACCAGATACCAACTACTCACAGACGTCAACAACCAGGTACTAAGCATTATTAACCAACTACTAAGTACCAACAACAACTAACTACCAACTACTAAGTACCTACAACCGACTAGCTACCACCTACCCATTAACTAGTTACAACCAGCTAACTAGGTACTAGATACCAAGTACTAACAACCAGTTACCTGCTACTAAGTACCAACAACCACCTACCAAGTACATACAACCAACATCAACAGGTACTAATCATTAATTACCAATTACTAAGTACCTACAACCATCTACCAAGTACATACAACCAAGTACTAAGCATTATTAACCAACTACTAAGTACCTACAACCGACTAGCTACCACCTACAAGTACCACCAACAACGAGATACCTACAACTAGATACTAACAACTAGTTACCAGATACCAACTACTCACAGCCGTCAACAACCAGGTACTAAGCATCATCAACCAAGTAATAACAACTAGATACCTAGTACTTACAACCAGATGACCACGTGAAATTATTAGTTAAATAGGTAAATAATGTTTAATTTTTAAATTAACTAATCAATGGTCTAAAATATTAAAGTTAAAGTTAATTTAAGATGAAGATTTTCTGGGATTTCCAATGTTAATTTTAGATGCAAATCTTCGTCAATTAATCAATGACCACATGAAATTATTAGTTAAATATGAAAATAAGGGTTATAATTAGTTGTTTAGTAAATTATGGTGTAAAATTAAGAAATAAAGAATAATTAGGTAAATTAAGGATAAATTAAGGAAAATTAAGGTTCAAAATTTAAAATTAAGTAACCAATGGTTCAAATTTTAAATTAAAGCTAAATAAGTAAATTAAAGTAAGATTTTTAAATTTATTATCAAAAGATTGAATAACCACCAACTTTTTTGAGAAATGTAATTTTTAATGAAAATTTAAATGGAAATTTTTTTTAAGTTAATTTTAAATGTAAAATTTTTTAAGTTAATTTTAATGAAATAATTTTTTAAGTTAATTTTTAATGGAAATTTTAATGGAATAATAATAATAATAATAATAATAATAATAATAATAATAATAATAATAATAATAATTCAACAGTTCCCAACAATCGGTTACTAAATATTTTTAACTAGATGCTAACAAATACTTTGAACATGATACCACGTACTAACTAACTCTCAAACAACCAGATACCTACAACTAGTTACTAACAACCAACTAAGTATTCTTTATTGTATTTTATGAAATGTTTTTAAATTAATTTTTTATCTGTCTTTAAAAATATGTTTAATTACAATCAATAGAAAACCTTTTCAAAATGTCTAAATTTAACAAACATGTTGACTTTCATCAAAAAACCACAACTCAATCACTTTAAAACACCTACGTGAAATTCAAAATAATTTAAATTACAATGAAATACTAATGAATTCTAATTTACAAAAACATCTTCTTTTAAATGATAACTACTGACTTATTATTGCAAAGTAAAAATCACATTCAATAAATACTTATTGTTGATCAGTTTTATTATATATACTCTGAGTTTATCCGACAGGATGTTTTGACCCCCTAAGGGTACTGGTCGTAAGGTACTGGTCGTAAGGGTATTAGTCGTAAAGGTACTAGTCGTAAGGCTATTGGTAACACTCAACCACCACCTACTCATTAATTAACTACCATGTACTAACAACCAGGTCTCAAACAACTAAATACTAAACACTTACAACCCACAACAACCAGCTACTAAGCATTATCAACCTACAACTATATAACAACACTGTACCAGCTACCAAATACAAGATACCAAGTACCAACAATCAACTAACCACACATAAAAATAATAGCAATTAAATACAAAATATTCTTCATCACATACACTATCTTCTTATCAAAATCTAAAAAGTCAATCAGATACCAACTACCAACTACCAAGTACTAACAACCAACTACCTACAACCAACAACTATGTACTAACAAATTGATCTTTAAAAGAAAAATACTCATCACTTGAAAAATTAGATGGAAAATTAATTGAACTCAAGACATCAATAACTTGGTAAAAATTGATTAAATAATTGCAAAAATTTAAATTTACTCAAAATAAATATCATAAAAATTTAATTAATAGACAAGAAAGAATTCTATTCATTAATCATCCAGTAAATAAAAAAATACTGATCATTCAAGTTGAATCAACTAAGATAATAAATTAATAAGATAAGATTTAGTAGATAATTGATTTAGATTGAATAAATTAATTGAAATAAAATTAATTTTAATTATTTTTTTTTAAAAATAATACATGTACTCAAATTGATTGACTGAATGCTCAAAATATTCAAAAATCAGTATAAATTCATTAAAATTATCAATGTCATCAATCTACAATAAAAATAATTATCATTAAATTCCAAAAGAGACTAGAAAACTAACAAACCAGAAAATTCATTCAAATGACAATAATTGGTATATTCAAGCGAATTCTCTAATAAAATCATCTAAAAAGAATCATTTCGCCTGAAATATCTCTATTTTTAAAGATTAGTATCTTATCGATAAGTACTTGTTAAATATCATATATTCACCTCAAACTAACAAGATTCCTTAAAATCCCTTAAATGACTATATTTCTACCCTTAATCAATATTATTACAAATAATTCAATAAAATCATCTAAAAAGCATCAAATTTCCCAAAAATAACTATCTTTAAAGATTAGTATTTTATCGATAAATATCCTTAAAAGGTTATATATTTACCTCAGACTAATAAGATTCCTTAAAATCCCCTTTAAATGACTATAATTCTAACTTTAATTCGTATTATCACAAATATTTCCCTATAAAACAGGTAAAATCATTAACTCTAAATAATTTATAAAATCTAATGATAAAACCGGTTATAATTAAATTTTTGTTAATCACTGTACTCGAAATTTAAAATAAATATTGCTTGAAATTTGACTGTACAATATAACTGAGTAGTTGCATAGAAAGATTAAATTTATCCATATTTCTTCAAATGATCATTTTTACCGATATCCAACCGATTTAATTACTAATTAAAATCACCCGATAGATTTCTCCCAATAAAGATCAATTTTCTTTAGTCGACGTTTTAAATCAATATTTCCAACTTTTGTCGTTGTCCGTCTAAATAAAGATAAAAAATAATTTAAAGTTGATATCAATCCCAATTATCTGTAAAGATTTCATTGTCAAAACCAAGTAAATCGATCATTAACCCTACTTAATAAAACATAAGTCTAAATTAATATACAATGAATTAATCACAACCTAATAAAACGATATAATTTCACATTAATATTGATTCATAACTGACTAATGTATTGACATTTCCCTTAAAACATTGATATTTACCAACATCTCCCTTACAATGATATATTCCCATCTTAACCCATCCTTAATTAAATTAAATCGACTATATCCCCTTTAAAGATCATATATTCCCACCTTATCCGATCTCTCATTAAATCTAACCGACTATATCGCCTCAAAAGATCATATATTCCCATCTTAACCCATTCTTCATTAAATTCAATCGACTATATCTCCCTTACAATGATATATTCCCATCTTAACCGATCTCTCATTAAATCTAACCGACTATATCCCCCTTAAAAGATCATATTTTCCCATCTTAATCGATCTCTCATTAAATATTTCTACCTCTTTAAACATCTAACCAAATATATCCCTCAATTCTACCCACTTGAATCCTCCTTTAATTCAGTCAATCCTCTTAAAATCCTTAAAAAATTCTTCAAAAAATATGAATTTTCATAAACACCAAATATTCTTCCATTGAAATAATTTAGAAGCTAAATAATAAGAGCCCACTAAAAGATCAAAATTCACTAAAATTTTCTACAAATATTTACCATCAAATACTGGAGATGATATATATTGGATTGATCATAATTCTTCATCGATTCAACCAATCATTTTCAAGCAATAACAGCAAACTAAATTTCAGTATATTCTACAATCATTTTCAAGTAAATTTAAAGTTAACTGGTTTCTTATCTTATGTTTCTTTAAGTTCATCAATGTGTAAATATTCTTAGAAAATTATTGAAAAAATTATTTAGTCAAATATATTACAAAGTTATCATCAAAAATTTATTCTATCACTTAATTATTAATCTAATTGTCAATGAAATTAATTTTTATTTAAAAACTATTCAATAAAATACAACTAATTATCAAGAAATTAATTAAATTTATCAATTAAATTTATCACCATTAAAACTTTTAATCAGTCAACATGAAATTCTTAGAAAATTATTCAATATCCTCATAAAAATTTATCCTATCACTTGATTATTGTACAAACTTTAATTATTAACCTCATTGAAAATAATTTTTTATTTAAAATTAAAAAACAAGTCAATAAAAATACATCCAATTATCAAGAAATTAATTAAATTTATCTTAGAACTAACTTTAAATTTTTAAATATTCTTTCAATCAACATGAAATTCACAAAAATGATAGAAATTCATAAAAATGATAGAAAATTACAAAAAATGATGGAAATCCACAAAAAAACGATAAAAATACACAAAAATTATAGCAATCCGCAAAAATAATAGAAAATTACAAAAAATGATGGAAATTCATAAAAATGATAGAAATTTACTTGAATAAAACCATCAACTCTAAAAATTATCAATGAATGCCTTTAACAAATTTGCCTAAATAATCATTCAAATAAAAGCATTAAAAGTACCCTTGCGACATGTTGAATGTGAGTAGTACCCTTGTGAGCAATACCCATAGGGGGACAGAATATTTTGTCGGATAAACTCAGAGTATATATTAATTAACTCATTCAAATTTATCATTGAATCAGTGAAATTATCATAAATTTCGATAAAAATTCTAAAATGGTAAGCAATGTAAAATGAAATATTCTTTAAACTTTGATAAAATTAACAATGAAGGTGTTAAGAATCTTCATTAGAGTGAGGAAATTATTCATTACTCGATGATAATTCAAATGGGTGAAAATAATTGGTAGAATAATTCATTAATGGATCATTGAATGGGCATAGATAAGAAAAAAGGTTGATAAGAATGGAAATATATTAATTGAATTTATTTAAAATTATTTCATAAATTTAATAAAAAAAAACTTTTAAAACAAATATTTGTGGAGATGTTTTAAGTGAATAATTAATCAAAATCGGCGGAATATAATTGATTAAATATCGGGGTGGGGGGATATTAGTGATTAAAAAAAATGGAAAATCAGGGTGATACAAATGATTAAATAGTGGAAATCGGGGGGATATTAGTGATAATAATTAGTGGAATATTGAGAATTGGTGGAATATAAGTGAGAAGGATATGTAATTTAAACTAGTTTATTACATAACAAGCCGTGTCTATTTTATTACATAACAAGCTGTGAATGGTATTTGATTAAGAAATATGGAATAGGTCATTTTTTTTTTAATTTTTGACTAAAATACATTCTAAAATAATAGCCAATTATTACTAAAATGTTTTAATTTGCATTATGTATTTCAAAAACAATTATCATAAAAGAAAATAATATATATATTACCCTTTTCATTCAAAATAAGTTAAATATTCAAATATAATTCTTAGAATATACAATCAAAATTAAATTTTAAAAATATAAATTTTATAAGTTTTTCAAATTCTCGAATAATGTAAATCAGAAATTAATCTATTACCAGATATAGACTTTATCTTATTGATGGAATAAGACAATTGAAATAAAAAGTTTTTTTTGTTGAATAAGTACTTGTAATAATAGCTATATATTATTAAATTTACTATTCTACACTAAATATTTCGAAAACAAATATCATAATATGAATTATATTACTCCTTTCAATCAAAGTAAATTAAATGTATCATTCAAATACAACTAAAATTAAATCATCAATTTAATACTTTAATTTAAAAATAAAAATTTTATAAGTAAATGTAAATAAGTGTATTAACAGTTCTAGACTTTTTAAACTTAGTGACTTTTTTAGTGACTTAGTGACTTAGACTTTTTTTAAAGTCCTTTAATTAATGTAATAGAAGCTATTTATTATCAAATTTACTATTTTACACTAAAATATTTCAATTTAGAAAAAAAAAACATCATAATATTGAATATGAAACTTCAATCAAAATAAGTTAATACTCAAATATATGTCTTTTAAAATACAATCAAAATTAAATACTTCACTAAATTTTAAGTAAAGTTTTTTAAATTCTCTGGTAAATGTTAACAAGATATTAATTTATTAATCATTATATACCTTTAAAAATTATTATTGGAATAAAACAATAGAATGATATTCAAAATATAATTAAAATTAAATTATATACTAGGTAAAATGTTGGTAAAATGATGGTAAAATACCATTCACAGCTTGTTATGTAATAAAATAGACACGGCTTGTTATGTAATAAACTAGTTTAAATTACATATCCTTCTCACTTATATTCCACCAATTCTCAATATTCCACTAATTATTATCACTAATATCCCCCCGATTTCCACTATTTAATCATTTGTATCACCCTGATTTTCCATTTTTTTTTAATCACTAATATCCCCCCACCCCGATATTTAATCAATTATATTCCGCCGATTTTGATTAATTATTCACTTAAAACATCTCCACAAATATTTGTTTTAAAAGTTTTTTTTTATTAAATTTATGAAATAATTTTAAATAAATTCAATTAATATATTTCCATTCTTATCAACCTTTTTTCTTATCTATGCCCATTCAATGATCCATTAATGAATTATTCTACCAATTATTTTCACCCATTTGAATTTATCATCGAGTAATGAATAATTTCCTCACTCTAATGAAGATTCTTAACACCTTCATTGTTAATTTTATCAAAGTTTAAAGAATATTTCATTTTACATTGCTTACCACTTTAGAATTTTTATCGAAATTTATGATAATTTCACTGATTCAATGATAAATTTGAATGAGTTAATTAATATATACTCTGAGTTTATCCGACAAAATATTCTGTCCCCCTATGGGTATTGCTCACAAGGGTACTACTCACATTCAACATGTCGCAAGGGTACTTTTAATGCTTTTATTTGAATGATTATTTAGGCAAATTTGTTAAAGGCATTCATTGATAATTTTTAGAGTTGATGGTTTTATTCAAGTAAATTTCTATCATTTTTATGAATTTCCATCATTTTTTGTAATTTTCTATTATTTTTGCGGATTGCTATAATTTTTGTGTAATTTTTATCGTTTTTTTGTGGATTTCCATCATTTTTTGTAATTTTCTATCATTTTTATGAATTTCTATCATTTTTGTGAATTTCATGTTGATTGAAAGAATATTTAAAAATTTAAAGTTAGTTCTAAGATAAATTTAATTAATTTCTTGATAATTGGATGTATTTTTATTGACTTGTTTTTTAATTTTAAATAAAAAATTATTTTCAATGAGGTTAATAATTAAAGTTTGTACAATAATCAAGTGATAGGATAAATTTTTATGAGGATATTGAATAATTTTCTAAGAATTTCATGTTGACTGATTAAAAGTTTTAATGGTGATAAATTTAATTGATAAATTTAATTAATTTCTTGATAATTAGTTGTATTTTATTGAATAGTTTTTAAATAAAAATTAATTTCATTGACAATTAGATTAATAATTAAGTGATAGAATAAATTTTTGATGATAACTTTGTAATATATTTGACTAAATAATTTTTTCAATAATTTTCTAAGAATATTTACACATTGATGAACTTAAAGAAACATAAGATAAGAAACCAGTTAACTTTAAATTTACTTGAAAATGATTGTAGAATATACTGAAATTTAGTTTGCTGTTATTGCTTGAAAATGATTGGTTGAATCGATGAAGAATTATGATCAATCCAATATATATCATCTCCAGTATTTGATGGTAAATATTTGTAGAAAATTTTAGTGAATTTTGATCTTTTAGTGGGCTCTTATTATTTAGCTTCTAAATTATTTCAATGGAAGAATATTTGGTGTTTATGAAAATTCATATTTTTTGAAGAATTTTTTAAGGATTTTAAGAGGATTGACTGAATTAAAGGAGGATTCAAGTGGGTAGAATTGAGGGATATATTTGGTTAGATGTTTAAAGAGGTAGAAATATTTAATGAGAGATCGATTAAGATGGGAAAATATGATCTTTTAAGGGGGATATAGTCGGTTAGATTTAATGAGAGATCGGTTAAGATGGGAATATATCATTGTAAGGGAGATATAGTCGATTGAATTTAATGAAGAATGGGTTAAGATGGGAATATATGATCTTTTGAGGCGATATAGTCGGTTAGATTTAATGAGAGATCGGATAAGGTGGGAATATATGATCTTTAAAGGGGATATAGTCGATTTAATTTAATTAAGGATGGGTTAAGATGGGAATATATCATTGNAGTTATTTTTGGGAAATTTGATGCTTTTTAGATGATTTTATTGAATTATTTGTAATAATATTGATTAAGGGTAGAAATATAGTCATTTAAGGGATTTTAAGGAATCTTGTTAGTTTGAGGTGAATATATGATATTTAACAAGTACTTATCGATAAGATACTAATCTTTAAAAATAGAGATATTTCAGGCGAAATGATTCTTTTTAGATGATTTTATTAGAGAATTCGCTTGAATATACCAATTATTGTCATTTGAATGAATTTTCTGGTTTGTTAGTTTTCTAGTCTCTTTTGGAATTTAATGATAATTATTTTTATTGTAGATTGATGACATTGATAATTTTAATGAATTTATACTGATTTTTGAATATTTTGAGCATTCAGTCAATCAATTTGAGTACATGTATTATTTTTAAAAAAAAATAATTAAAATTAATTTTATTTCAATTAATTTATTCAATCTAAATCAATTATCTACTAAATCTTATCTTATTAATTTATTATCTTAGTTGATTCAACTTGAATGATCAGTATTTTTTTATTTACTGGATGATTAATGAATAGAATTCTTTCTTGTCTATTAATTAAATTTTTATGATATTTATTTTGAGTAAATTTAAATTTTTGCAATTATTTAATCAATTTTTACCAAGTTATTGATGTCTTGAGTTCAATTAATTTTCCATCTAATTTTTCAAGTGATGAGTATTTTTCTTTTAAAGATCAATTTGTTAGTACATAGTTGTTGGTTGTAGGTAGTTGGTTGTTAGTACTTGGTAGTTGGTAGTTGGTATCTGATTGACTTTTTAGATTTTGATAAGAAGATAGTGTATGTGATGAAGAATATTTTGTATTTAATTGCTATTATTTTTATGTGTGGTTAGTTGATTGTTGGTATCTAGTTGTTGGTATCTTGTATTTAATAGTTGGTAGAGTGTGTTACTGATTGTTGTTATATAGTTGTAGGTTGATAATGCTTAGTAGCAGGTTGATTGTGGGTTGTAGTGTACTTGGTATCTAGTTGTTTAGACTGGTTGTTAGTACATGCTAGTTAATGGGTAGGTGGTGGTTGAGTGTTACCAATAGCACTTACGACTAGTACCTTTACGACTAATACCCTTACGACCAGTACCCTTACGACCAGTACCCTTAGGGGGTCAAAACATCCTGTCGGATAAACTCAGAGTATATATAATAAAACTGATCAACAATAAGTATTTATTGAATGTGATTTTTACTTTGCAATAATAAGTCAGTAGTTATCATTTAAAAGAAGATGTTTTTGTAAATTAGAATTCATTAGTATTTCATTGTAATTTAAATTATTTTGAATTTCACGTGGTGTTTTAAAGTGATTGAGTTGTGGTTTTTTGATGAAAGTCAACATGTTTGTTAAATTTAGACATTTTGAAAAGGTTTTCTATTGATTGTAATTAAACATATTTTTAAAGACAGATAAAAAATTAATTTAAAAACATTTCATAAAATACAATAAAGAATACTTAGTTGGTTGTTAGTAACTAGTTGTAGGTATCTGGTTGTTTGAGAGTTAGTTAGTACGTGGTATCATGTTCAAAGTATTTGTTAGCATCTAGTTAAAAATATTTAGTAACCGATTGTTGGGAACTGTTGAATTATTATTATTATTATTATTATTATTATTATTATTATTATTATTCCATTAAAATTTCCATTAAAAAATTAACTTAAAAAATTATTTCATTAAAATTAACTTAAAAAATTTTACATTTAAAATTAACTTAAAAAAAATTTCCATTTAAATTTTCATTAAAAATTACATTTCTCAAAAAAGTTGGTGGTTATTCAATCTTTTGATAATAAATTTAAAAAACTTACTTTAATTTACTTATTTAGCTTTAATTTAAAATTTGAACCATTGGTTACTTAATTTTAAATTTTGAACCTTAATTTTCCTTAATTTATCCTTAATTTACCTAATTATTCTTTATTTCTTAATTTTACACCATAATTTACTAAACAACTAATTATAACCCTTATTTTCATATTTAACTAATAATTTCATGTGGTCATTGATTAATTGACGAAGATTTGCATCTAAAATTAACATTGGAAATCCCAGAAAATCTTCATCTTAAATTAACTTTAACTTTAATATTTTAGACCATTGATTAGTTAATTTAAAAATTAAACATTATTTTACCTATTTAACTAATAATTTCACGTGGTCATCTGGTTGTAAGTACTAGGTATCTAGTTGTTATTACTTGGTTGATGATGCTTAGTACCTGGTTGTTGACGGCTGTGAGTAGTAGGTATCTGGTAACTAGTTGTTAGTATCTAGTTGTAGGTATCTCGTTGTTGGTGGTACTTGGTAGGTGGTAGCTAGTCGGTTGTAGGTACTTAGTAGTTGGTTAATAATGCTTAGTACTTGGTTGTATGTACTTGGTAGATGGTTGTAGGTACTTAGTAATTGGTAATTAATGATTAGTACCTGGTTGATGTTGGTTGTATGTACTTGGTAGGTGGTTGTTGGTAC
This sequence comes from Schmidtea polychroa, assembly GCA_959609185.1. NCBI lineage: Eukaryota > Metazoa > Platyhelminthes > Tricladida > Dugesiidae > Schmidtea > Schmidtea polychroa. The sequence continues at coordinate 13,724 of CAUHTR010008101.1, forward strand.
TTAGTAGCAGGTAACTGGTTGTTAGTACTTGGTATCTAGTACCTAGTTAGCTGGTTGTAACTAGTTAATGGGTAGGTGGTAGCTAGTCGGTTGTAGGTACTTAGTAGTTGGTAGTTAGTTGTTGTTGGTACTTAGTAGTTGGTTAATAATGCTTAGTACCTGGTTGTTGACGTCTGTGAGTAGTTGGTATCTGGTAACTAGTTGTTAGTATGTGGTTGTAGGTACTTGGTAGGTTGTATTTAGTTGTTAGCTGGTTGTTGTCGGTTGTTAGTACTTGGTACCTAGTTGGTTGCTTGTTTTTGGTTGTTAGTACTTGTTAGATGGTTGTAGGTACTTAGTATCAGGTAACTAGTTGGAGTTGTAGGTACTTGGTATCTGGTAATTGGTTGTAAGTATCTGATTGTTTGAGAGTTATTTAGTACGTGGTATCATGTTGTAAGTACTTGGTAGCAGGTAACTGATTGTAAGTACTTGGTAGCAGGTTGTTAGTAACTAGTTGTAGGTATCTGATTGTTAATACATGTTCATAAGTTACTGGTTGTTGGTACTAAGTTGTTGGTTTGTTGTTGAATTATTATTAAAATTTGTCTTTGAAAAATATTTCATAGAAATTTTCATTAAAAATTATCTTAAAAATTTCCATCTAAAATTATCATTGAAAAATATTTCATAAAAATTTCCATTAAAAATTAACTTAAAAAATTATTCCATAAAAATTTCCTATTAAAAATTACTTAAAAAATTATTTCATTAAAATTTTCATTAAAAAATTTCAATTCTCAAACACCTTCTATTATTTCAACTTTTTGATAATAAATTTTAAAATCTTACTTTAATTTACTTATTACATTACTTATTTAAAAATTATTACTTTAATTTACTTATTTAACTTTAATTTAAAATTTTTGACCATTGATTACTTAATTTTTAAATTTGGACCTTAATTAACTTTAATTTAATTTTTTAGAACCTAATTTAGTTATTTGAGCCCATTCATTACTAATTGAAAAATTTGGACCATTATTTACTGTAATTTAATTTTTAGAACCATAATTTACTTTAATTTAATTTTTTAGGACCATAATTAACTGTAATTGAAAAATTTGGACCATAATTTACTGTAATTGAATTTTTAGACCCATAATTTACTGTAATTTAATATTTTAGAACCTAAATTTACTGTTATTGAAAAATTTGAACCATCATTTACTTTAATTCAAAAATCTTAGCCCATAATTTACTTTAATTCAATTTTTAGACCCATAATTTACTGTAATTTAATTTTTTAGGACCATAATTTACTGTAATTTAATTTTTAGAACCATAATTTACTGTAATTTAATTTTTTAGGACCATAATTTACTTTAATTTAATTTTTAGGACCATAATTTACTTTAATTTAATTTTTAGGACCATTATTTACTTTAATTGAAAAATTGGACCTTATTTTACTGTAATTGAAAAATTTTGACCATAATTTACTGTAATTTAATTTTTAGAACCATTATTTACTGTAATTCAATTTTTAGACCCATAATTTACTGTAATTCAAAAATTTGGACCATAATTTACTGTAATTGAAAAATTTGAACCTTAATTTACTTTATTTGAAAAATTTGAACCTTAATTTACTTTAATTTAATTTTTTAGAACCATAATTAACTGTAATTGAAAATCCCAGGACCATTAATTACTGTAATTTAATTTTTTAGAACCATTATTTACTGTAATTTAATTTTTTTAGAACCATTATTTACTGTAATTCAAAAATTTGAACCTTAATTTACTTTAATTTAATTTTTTTAGAACCATAATAAACTGTAATTGAAAATACCAGGACCATTAATTACTGTAATTTAATTTTTAAGAACCATTATTTACTGTAATTTAATTTTTAGACCATAATTTACTGTAATTTAATTTTTAGGACCATTATTTACTTCAATTGAAAAATTTACCACGTTTTTAGTGTAGACCACCTATTTCTCAGGACCAAGGAGACCACCTCACTATAGTCTGAAAATTCCATGCTTTTTTAGTGTAGACCACCTATTTCTCAGGACCAAGGAGACCACCTCACTATAGTCTGAAAAATCCTTGGCTTTTTTTAGTGTAGACCACCTTTTTGTATTGAAAAAATTTTTTTGTATTGAAAATCCCAGGACCAACATTTTTGTATTGAAAATTTTTTTTTGTATTGAAAATCCCAGGACCAACATTTTTGTATTGAAAATTTTTTTTTTGTATTGAAAATCCCAGGACCAACATTTTTGTATTGAAAATTTTTTTTTGTATTGAAAATCCCAGGACCAACGTTTTTGTATAGAAAAAATTTTTTTGTATTGAAAATCCCAGGACCATCGAGACCCCCTCACTATAGTCTGATAAAAAAAAATTTGGACCAAAAATCCCTGAAAGCAAAAAAATGAGTTGGCAACAATTGCGTAATAAAAAGTTGCAACAATTTTACCCCCCCCCCCCGGGGGGGGGGGGGGGGTAATTGTTGCCGCGGGCTACTATCTACCTACTTATCATCAACAGCTTTTGCAATTTCTTCTTCAGCAATAATGTTGTGGTTAGTAATGATTCGAAATCCTGTCAAAATTTTTTTATGTTTTTGAAATCTTTCCTAAAGTTCGCTGCAGAAATTACTAATAAGCGGTTTGAATAAAATATTTTGATAATATTCTTTTGTGTTTAAAATAACCATACGTGGTATACCACAAAATCTCGGTTTTCGAATATCAATTTCATGTTTTTCAGCAATTTTTGTTGCATTTGAATATATCGCATCAAACTTGTTTGATAAATCTCGCTCAATTTCCTTGAATGAGTCAATAATATCCGATGATACTTCTATAGCTTGTGTATAGCTGATTGTAAATATCTGCTAAGTCCTACAGTAATACTCAGCGTATAGTCAAGTGAGAATAAAGCCATTATAAATTCAAATGTAAGAATCGTATTTAAGAATCCAATTGCTAAATGTGAAGCATCATCATTCCATTCAATAATGCTCTGTAAGTCACACACAACTCATTCTAAAAGTTCAGTGAAAGTTGCATTTGTTTGATGGCGTTCTATAAATCGTGTAGGACATATATTTTTTAACTTCTTTTTGTGCTTTCTGGACATTTTTCTGCGATGCTTTCTAAAAGAATTTGATGATGCTTTGGTATATTAAAAAAGTTAAAAATTTGCTTAATTGTCTCAGTACAGCTTTTAAGTACGGCAATATTACACGAATCTGTCAATGCCAAATTAAGACAGTGACTCATGCAATGAATGTAGATAGCACTTGGAAAACTATCTCTAATTCTTCTTCCAACGCCTGATTTCTCTCCTGCTATAACAGTCGCTCCATAATATCCTTGACCGACACAGAAGCTTAAATCTACATTAAGTTCTTGAAAGTTCTCATTATCTCTGATGATATTTCATCGGCGGTTTTATCGATTATTGGAACAAATTTTAAAAGTCTTCATTGATTTCAAGCTTATCGAAATCGAAGTAACGCACTCCAATAGCCAACTGTTCTTTGTTAGCTCTATCCGAAGTTTCATCAGCGTAAATTGAGAAAAATGAAGACTTTTTAATTTAGCTATTCGACGTTTGATAATAATTTTTTCAATTATTGAGATGATTTCGTTTTGAATCGTAGGACTCAGATAATTTGCATTTTTTGGAGCATTTTGAGCTAGTTCGTTAAATTCTTTATCCTAATGTGCTCGCCATCGAAGGAGGGCTCGTAAATTCTTATCATTTACACTGTTATCTGTTCAAAATAATGAGCCTAAGTCATATTTTCCACGCAACCGAATGTTTTGACGACCACATAAAATAATAGATTCTATGATTAGATATAACAATAAGTGATTCTTCTGCTTTTCCAAATTCAATTCTTTTTTAATTATCATATTAATTGGCTGAGTTTTTCCTTCCGATATAGAGCTTAGAGATGTCACAATAGCTACAGTTTTCAGATGAGAAGCAGTTCTTTGATGATGTGTTAAATTTTCCGAACCTTGATGCCAATTTTTGAAACCCACCGAAACCAAATTTCGATCTTGCTTGCGTTCAAAAAAGTAGCCAAATTTACAAAAAGCACTATTTGTAGACTTTGAACAAGCCAACCATGGAAAAGTTTTAAACCAAATCCACTAAAATTTTCGGTTCTTTCCGTGTATAGTTGTCTGTGGATAGTTGTATGAATAATCCGGATTTTTGATCATATTGATTGCATTGATTTTTTCATCATCGCTCAGTGATGTAAAATTTTGATAAAATCTAATGTCACCTGATAGTTCATTACTTGATCAATTCGATTTCTCACTAGTTGCTGGTAGACATTGAGTTGTATCTCCAGTTTCTGTTTCAATAGGTGTTTCTGATTTTGGCTCATTCGCGACGTAACTATTGTCATTATTATTGTACTCATCAATTCCATTCGCTGTCTTTTTATTTTCGTAAAATAGTTAAGAATAGATCCATCTTTATTTTTCTTCATTTTATTTTAGAATATATTAAGTTATTCTTTACATGAACGTTTAAAAATGATTTGATTCGAATTACTTACCTTTAATTAATGATCAATTCAATTAAATAAATTTTATTGGTTGAATATTTTTTTAAAAAAATTTATAAACAATGTTTAATTCAAAAAAATTAAAACTGTTAAAAATTGTATTAAATACCAATCAAGAGGAGGGGGTGCCCGGGCACCTCCGAAACCCACTGGCTACGCCCCTGCCTGGCCGTCACAAAAAAATTCAAAATATATGTCAGGGAAAAAATAAAAAATGGTTTCTTTTGTATAAAATATTTTTTATTAAATGAATTTTTAAGTTTTATATTTAATAAAATAAGTGGCCTTGTTTTTTGTTGTAAATTAATTTTAATCCAGACTCGATTATTATTAAGCACACCCGTGGCCCATCATCCAACATCCACAATTGGTTTTTCTTTTTAGATTTGTTGCAAAATTTGAGAAATTAAATTGTTAATTTTATTAAATGTTATTTCTTGACAAATTTTGATGTATATTTGTTTAATTTTCATTGATGACGGAGCTAAAATTGATATTTATTTTTGCAAACGATCAGCAATACCAGAATACATTTCAAACGACCTGATAAAACTGTATTGTTATATAAATCTTTATGAATATTCACATCGCATTTCTTCATGTTGATATAAGTCGTTTAATGAATACCAGCAGTTTCCATTTGCAAGAATGATGACTAGAACAAAATTTCTGGACATCTGAATCTTTCATTTCAAATGGTAATAACTTAATTATCAGGTTCTTCATAACTCTTTTCAAGTAAATATGAAAAAGCAGCAGTTTGAATTTCTTGCTTAAAATCAAGAGCAATGTAAAACAATTTTTCTTTAATATCTCGAACAATTTTGCTTTCGGCAGTAGTTGTAATACTGAAAAATCGTATTTTCCATAAATAATCTGTCAAATGTTCACATCCATTGTGCGAATTGCAAGAGCCAACGTACAACCTTTTTTTAATTTACAATAAATATGTTCCACGATCTCCGCAATCTCTCTTAGACAGATCCTCATCACCAACATAATTATCTGTTGGACTCATGCCAATCATAATCATAAAATACAAAAAAAACAAAAATTCTCGAAGAATCTATTTTTTTTAAAAAAACTTCTAAAACTGACTTTTTAAACAAAACAAGTTCAAAAATTCCAGAAAAATGAAGCATTCATAAAATAATAAGTAAAACAAACATTCAACTACTTCCGTCTGTGTGCGTACCCAGCAGACAAGCCAAATCACTATTGCGCATATAGGAGCGACAGCCAAAATTGAACGTCTTCAATACAAATCAAATCAAATTTATTCACACAATTAGACACTTAAATAGGTTGACTACTCGTCCACTATCCTGTGTGAAAGTGCAGGATTCTAATTACATGTCCCGGAATTAGAGATTCGTATATTATCAAAATTAATTTAGTTTATGTTATATTTTCACATACAGATCGAATTATTTCCAGAGCTTTATATTGACAACGTTGTAAACCAGCATTAAATTAAACATTTCAGTGAAAATCATATTCCTTTTGGTAATTTAATAAAAATTATGGAATTTTCACTATCTTTGTCGGGCACGAATGTGGTCACAGAATGTTTTTTCAATTATTAAAAAATTGTGGAAAGAAGATAAATCGAAATTGAATATTGATACTTTGATGGAAATGTTTATAAGATATAAGTTATAAAAATTTCCGTCAAAGTATCAATATTCAATTTCGATTTATCTTCTGTCCACATATTTTTAATAATTGAAAAAACATTCTGCGACCGCATTCGTGCCCGAACAAGATAGTGAAAATTCCATAATTTTTTATTAAATTATATGATTTTCACTGAAATGTTTAATATAATGCTGGTTTACAAATGCAGGTTTATAAATTATAACAATTTCGAATGCAATACTGGCGAGGACTTCAAATAGAAAACTGTGGTGAAGATCTCGAAAAATTCATTCGTTCTCAAAATACTCGTAAAGTCAATTAAATTACTTATATTAAAGAAATGTTTTTTGTATTAGTATTTGCTTCATTGAAAATAAATTTTAAAACTATTTTTATAAAACTACTCCCTCTGACAGACATCCAGGATTGTACTCCAGGAAAAATGGTCACCCTACACTTAAACCATCTGTTTTACTCTTTAAATCCACCTTGTCAACACATTTAAATGAATCTAAATTTACTTAGCCCTTGGAATTTCACCCTTAAATTATTCGTCCTATCTTTTAAACCCACTGTTGAGGATATCTTAATAGTAAAATTAAATAATTATTAGAGTGTAGCTGTAAAATGAAATAAATGGTATGTTAAAATTGAAATTAAATTTTCATATCTCATCAGTCATTCCGAAATATAAAATGGATCAAAAGGAAGTTGGAAAAACAGAAGATGATTTTATGTCTTGACAGCTGTCTGAGATAACAGAGAAATGAGCGGGAAAATAGAAGACTAATTGAAGATAAATATTGAAAAAAACGAAAACCATATTAGAATATCTCTAAGTCCCAGCATATGACAAGCTATAAAAAACAGATACACAGATTGAATCAAACAGAAGTCGAGAATTAGGATTTGAAAGAAGTTGAAAATTGGAATTAAAGGCAAATAAAACAAACGAAAGAAAGGAAAGGAGACTTGTCTCCTAAATTTATACAAATAGTGTGGATCATATTAATAATAAATATTTTTAATGCATCAGAGTCAAAACGAAAAGGCCAACAGTTTGATTTTACCAATTATCTGTTCAGCAGTGTGCTGTAAGTGGTATTTTTATTTTTGTTATTTGATGATCATTTCGTCATTATCATTAACAACAAAATAAACATTCAAAAATAAAAATCAATAAAAAAAATCAAAAGATTACCAGTGTGAAAGATTGAAAAGAACCATTGGAAAGTTAAATTTTGAAATTGAGAGAGCAGACTATTAGAAACTGTTGGGTATTTTGTTCAAGTCGGTATCACGGTCTTACTCCTTGGTTTCCTTTTGAAATTAAGTTAAACAACCCAACACAAAAATCTTTATTCGAGATTAAAATAATTACACTATTGATTACCGTAAATACTCGCGTATAAGTCGAAGTGGAAATTTTAAGAGGTTTTTAAGTCCTAAATTGAAAACCCGGGCATAAGTCGAAGTAAAAAATTAATCAAAAACATTAAAACTTTTTATTGAAAATGACATAAAATATTTTTAATAGGATGAATAAATTGTGATTATTTGATTAGTCGTCAAAAAGTTCATTGTAGACCTCCTCTTAAACATATCCAACATGGTCATCTGTGTGATCATTATCTTTAGAGTAAACTTCGACATCTGCCTGATCATCAAAATCTTCTATGAACAAAGCATCATCTTCAGTTCCATCCATAGCATTGCTGATGCCACATTTAAGAAAGGAATATTTGATCATTTCTTCTGGGATCGATTTCCAAGCCTCATCAACCCAACCAGCTACAAGAGTTATGTCGGGTTTCTGTAAATTGCCACTTTTAGTGAGAGTTGCTGAACTGGAACTCATCCATTCAGCCCACATCTTGCGAACTCGATCTTTAAAAGGTTTGTTGAGACAGACATCCAATGGATGGAGAACAAATGTTAGGCCTCCTGGAATAACAGCAAGGTCGGTTTTAAGGTTAACTGCTGTTTTCTTACAACCATCTGTAAGATGAGCACGGAACATGTCCCACACCAACATTGATCTCTTATTGAGCATCCCTCCCGGCCTTTTGTTCCAGACGTTGCTTATCCAAGATTGTGTTTCTTTCTCATCCATCCATCCTTTAGGATGTGCTTGAACAATAACTCCGGGTGGGAATTTGGCACCCTTAGGAAGAGTTTTTCGTTTAAAGATGACAACGGGCTTTAATTTTACTCCATCTGCCATGCAAGCATAACACAACGGTAAAATGTTTTTTTTCATGTCCTGTTGTTTTGACATGATTGTTTTTGCTCCAACTGAGTCAACTGTTTGATTTCCAGGCAAATCAAAGGTCAGTGGAGTTTCATCCATATTTCCAATTTGTGAAAGATCATATCCATGTTTTTTTCTTAGATTAATGACAAAGGAATGAAAGACAAACACTTTGTCTTCCAACACAGCTGGAAGTTTCTGTGAAATCTTTGTTCTCTGCCTGATTGTTAATGAATTCCGATTCATAAACCTTGTACACCATCCAGGTGATGCTTTGAATGTTGAAATATTAGACTAGTCTTGATACTTATCACTTTTTTTAATTGAAGGGCACGAAACCGAATGGATCCTCTTGTGACTATAAATCCATTTTGGCGTGACTCCAAAACCCATTCGTTGATTTTTGTTTCTAAACCCAAAAATGATGGGATACCTCCTCGTCTTGCACGTTTTGTTTTTGGTATTTCAGTAAGATCACTTTTATTTTTTCTCTAATCTCGCACAAGCTTCTCACTAATGTTGTTTTTTCTGGCAGCGTTTGAGTTACTGTTTTCCCCAGCCAGCTCCACAACTCGTAACTTAAATCCAGCTTCGTATGACTCACGACTTCGTTTCATTTTTTAACAACTGATGGTTTTCGTTTTTCTACTTAAGAATTCAAAATGAATTGATAAATCATTTGTAAGTTAATCAATTGAATAATTGTATATTACTGTTTTGAACTGTTGCAAACCTGTCGGTTATTAAATAACATTTCTTAAGAAATGCTTTTTGATTTAATAAGTTAATTCAAAATTAATTTAATTATGATGAAATAATCCATTTTCAATTACTGGTATATAATTTAATATAAATAAATGTGATTAAAAAAACTTGAAAAATTAATTTAATTTGTTATTGACCCGCGTATAAGTCGAAGTGGCTATATTAACTTGAAAATTTGACGTAAATTTCTCGACTTATACGCGAGTATATACGGTACACTCTTCATTGACACAACCACACTTTAACAACTCTTTTTGCTCTGCACTTTTCAATACCAATGTAAACCTTGCGCAGTGATTAATCTTCCAACAGGAAATGTCTCTTTCAGGTACGCTCAATTCGAAAATATTCAGTTATCACTAAGTTCAAAGTTTTCTTTGTTTACTCTCGCTAAATTATTCGTTTACGTTTCTTCGACCTACTGGCAATTCTGTTTAATTAATCGATAATTTTTAAAAATAATTGTGTCCCAATTACATCTATTGTTAAAAGTAATTCTATAAACATTCAAAAATAATTAGAATTTTAAAAAATATTTCAACTATGTGAAGGATTCAAGATTTATTTTAATTATCAACAAGAAAATGCGCGTACTATGTTCTATAACAGTGTTTCTCAAACTATGGGTCGCGAAAGAATTTTTGGTGGGTCGCGATGACTAGAATAACTAGAATTAAATAGAGTTATTCTCATTAAATAAACATTTATTTTAAAATTAATCTTTGTCATGTGGGTCGCAATAAAATTTTTGGCATGAAATGTCAAAAATTTGGGTCGTGATCAAAAAAGTTTGAGAACCACTGTTCTATAAGGATATACCATCAAACCGTGAAAACAATTTCGTCCTCTACATACTTACTCATGGGGAAAATATTATTCGATAATATTCGAAAATAATTCTAGAAATATGTGAATATTTTTTTGTTCAATTATATGTTAAAGATTGTGGGAAACGATTAATTATTTTATTTTCTGTAACTTTAGATATGAGCCAAAGGCTTTCTGTAGTCGATAATTGGAATCGATTATACAAAAAATGTTATTTATTAAATTCCCTGTAAATAAATTATTTAAAATCTACGTCAATAAGAAAATTTTACAAATCGAATAGCAAATTTAATGAGAAAAAACAAATTTTCTATGAAATTTTTGCCACAGTTTCTCTTTAAATGATGAAAATTTTCAATTTCGGAAGATTAACTAATAGCAAATAAATTTATTTTTTTGGAAAAAATCTATTGAAAATGATTAAACTTTTTGATATTGACTGAATAATTGTAAAGTTATTATATTTTAACAACTTATTTAACACAGATTCAATTTAGCCCATCAAAATATTATCTAAAATTCAGTTCATCAATAATCGGATAAATACTAAAACTTACTTAAACCAAATTAATGTTTTTCAATAAATCTAGAATTCAAATTTCAATAAATATAAATAATAATAATAATAATTGATAAAGAAAATTGATAAGGATTATTTTTAAAGTCTAAAATTTTTTCATTTTATTGAATATATCGCACAAAGGACTTATATTATCATTTAATTGTTTTTTAATAAAAATAATAAATTATGAGAATATGATGAAGAATATAATAAAAATTTAATAAATATAATATGTCATAATAATTATTATTATATTATTATTATAATAAAGTAATGTTAGAATAATAAATATCAAAAGAAAGTAATTTACCTGAAGAGTTAAACTAAATTCAACTATCTGGAATAATAATAATAATAATAATAATAATAATAATAATAATAATAATAATAATAATAATAATAATAATAATAATAATAAAAATAATAATAATAATAATAATAATAATAATAATAATAATAATAATAATAATAATAATAATTATAATAGTAATTCATAGTGACTGAATATATTATGGATCATGGAGGCACCATCACAAAATCAATATAAATCTCAACTGTAAATCTCGAAACGAGAATGCTCAAGAAGTACTTACAAAAATATTTGGCTTTCTAAATCACATAAATAAAGACAATACAAATCGTTATAAATTGAGAAAAATTTTCCATTTGAAAGCAGTTTTCCATTTGTGCTTCAGAACTTGGTCAACCATCTTTTCTATTTTTTCGAAATATACTGGAGCACTATCATCGTTCTTTTCATAATTGCAGAGGGTTAGAAAATTCTCTATCAACGTCGTTGGTTTCTTGAAAGCCTTTTTCAATCTGTCTTCAAAACAAATTTCATTTTCTTCTATTGCTTCATAAATTGGCATCAACTCTCTTGCGATCAAACATTTGATCATCATACTTTGACTGGATTATTCTAGTCCACATAATTGGAAATACCTCTTGCATTCTCCAATTAAAACGTCTACATCGACGCTGCCATCATAAATATCCGGGATCATTTTATTGATCTTTGCCAGGGTCGCCATGTTAATAATAAACACAATAATCTACAAATATTTATTCAAATACAAATTATTGCCTAAATCTGGTATTATTAAAACACCCGATTTAAATGGCGAATTATGCAGATACATAATCCATTTCTCGCATATGAAGACTGTTAGGGATATTTAAATAATTAATTTATAAATAAAATATATATTGTATTATAAGTATCAAATACTATTATATAGTAAAAGTATAAAAAGTATTAAATAATAATGCTAATTATGCGTGCCAGCATTTATACTTATTATACTTTTACTATATAATAGTATTTGATACTTATAATGCAATATATATTTTATTTATAAATTAATTATTTAAATATCCCTAACAGTCTTCATATGCGAGAAATGGATTATGTATCTGCATAAAACCCAGACGGATATTTGCAGTTGGGGTGAAGTAATCAATGAATCTTTATTTTACTTTTAGCAAATGGTTTTGGATTATGTTATCTATATCTGCCAATTTATCATTTTATCTTTGATAGTAACATTGAAACTATTAAATTGTGCCTTTTCAATTCGTTTTTTCCAGATATCGATTTTTATGAAACCTTCAACTTTACTATGGCACATAAATAAGTTTGTCATTAGCCTTTGCATTGCAATGTTAATTCGTTTACTAATGAAAATGTCATCAAGATAAGTTGTTTTGGCAAGCCATATATTATTTTTGAAATATACTGCCAATGGTTAATTTTGATTATTTAAAAATATTTCTAGTTCAACTTGCAAAAAATCTTTTCAGTATTCTTCCTCTCGAAAGCCATAGTATATGTGAATGAGCTTTGTGGTCAGAGTCCATCTCTTCACACGATGATGCGAAAATACCAGTCTAAATTGCACTGTTCCGAATATGATTAAATATTTTTACGCATTGATCCATCAAGGTATCTAAATTTTGATTTATATTTTTGAATACCAACAGCTCGCGGCAAAGAATGCAATGGGTTTTAATGATATTTTTATGTGAAATTTGTCCTATTTGCATTACTTCGCTATGTTTTCCCACCGTCTCGATTGCATCATCAATACATATACCTATGCATTTATTCCAAAAGATATGTTTGAACTCAAGATAAGAATTTATGGTTTGAAAAATGTCATGACTTGTTGTGAAAGTCTCTAAAAAAAAATTCAAAATCTATATAATACATACCAATAATACATCATTACTAGAAACATGTGAGGTTTCATTCAATTGCAACGCATAAGTGTATAATGTTGTAATTTTTCAATTAATTTTTGTTCCAAATCTTTTGAAATAGTAAGTATTTGTCGGCTAACTGTCTCGGCCGACATGGGAATACTGTTAATTTTCATCTCATATCCTTCACAAAACATTTCCCTTTACAAACTACTTTAAACATGGTTTTATTAATAAGCTCTTGAACCAAAGAAAACATCTTGTCATTTTCAGTAACTATGTAATTACTCTTCACTTAACAAAAGAAGTTCGTCCGAGAACGAAGTGAAGGCAGATGAGCAGCCTGGTGAGCAAGGCTTAACGGCGGCACTAGTGGTGCTCGGAGATCACGAAAACAAACGATCAATCTTTTATTTTAGCGTAATTAATTATTGGAGTCTGCATAGGTCTTTAGACGATGCAAATTTTTAACACATTTTAACCGTCAGCATGGCCGGTCGACCGCGAAATATGCGAATTTATATAGTTAATCCCGCCCGTATAATTCCAACTATCAACACTGAAGTTGTGCAATGGCGATCGATAACTCTATCTGCCGAAATCGAAACCCTTGACACAACAATTGAAAGAATGAAGGAAAGACGTCTACCGAAGAACTGTATACAATGCCCAACATTTAATGTCGATTGTTACTGGCCAAATAGAATCAAGGTGTTGATTATTATCGTTTAACATGAGCAAAATGTAAATTCCGGAAAAAGATCCGTGTTGATTCATTTTTTTACCAGGAGCCATCTACTGCTAAGTCAGATAATCTCAATCATATACTGTTTCACTTTTGAATACGCAAAGGATCTAACTCAACACGACACTGGAGCCTATCAGAATTATACAATAGTGGATTGGTTTAACTGCTTGCGTGAGGATCTAGGATGATATGTGAAGCTGAATGAATCTGAGATTGGTGGATTCGCCATGAATGGAGATGTAATAGGCTTTGAATTCGACTAGAGGAACTTTGCAGAATGGCCAATGGTTTTTGGTGTCGTTAAGAGAATCAGTGGACAGATCGGCTGTTACACTGGAAATGCTAGAACACATATTACCAGGAACACATATTATGAGCGATGGTTGGGCCGCGTACAGAGGCATCTCAGAATTATCCAACGGTATTTACATACATTACGTTGCTATACATACAAACATTTCATTAATTTATTACTTATTTCATTATTTATTACTATTCTGATGTGCACGCATAAGTTATATAAGATCTATGGATGCGGGCTAAACGAACACTTAAACGTCAATTTGCCACAAGTTCTGTGCTCTTCATTCTTATATCGATAGTTTGAATTTCGCTGCGAAACCAGAGTACATCCGGTGTTTGCACGCATTTTGTGTGTTTGGCTGAAATGTACGTCGTTTGAACTATAACGGTTTCAGAAACTACATTTGACATTTAGAATATTTATTGAATATTTACTGCCGTTTAACTTTGAATGTTACAATAAGTGAACATTTAATTGTCTTGATATTATAAAATACGTTCATTTTTTAATAATAAAAGAATAATAAAAAATACGCTAAAATGAAACCATGTCAATTGCGCGGACGTCAATTGCGCGGGTCCAACTGCGCGGACGTCAATTGCGCGGGTCCAACTAATAATTAATAAGGGAAATGTACATATATATGTAGTCAGAGTTTATCCGACAAGATATTCTGTCCCCCTATGGGTACGGCTCACAAGGGTAATGGTAGCAAGGGTACTGCTCATATTTAAGCTTATACATTTATTGGATTGTTTAATAAATGTATAGGCTTGAATATGAGCAGTACCCTTGCTACCATTACCCTTGTGAGCCGTACCCATAGGGGGACAGAATATCTTGTCGGATAAACTCTGACTACATATATATGTACATTTCCCTTATTAATTATTAGTTGGACCCGCGCAATTGACGTCCGCGCAGTTGGACCCGCGCAATTGACGTCCGCGCAATTGACGTGCTACGGCTAAAATACACTTTTACATAATTACGACTGTACGAATTATTGTTATATTTGTATAAAGATTACTTTTGAGAAAATTTTAAATTGTTTAAACCAATTTTTATTTTATTTTTTAAATTTTATTTTACAGTAAAAAGTTTTTTAGAACTAGCAAATTAATTGGAGTTATCAAATTTTATATTATTTGAATTAATTTATCGGATTAACCCTTATCGGACGCTATCTTGGTATATTGTATATATTTTGTCACGTCAGAGATAGCTTACAACTATTATTATAATTTATAAAAATTTTAACTAAAGTAATTATTTATAACAGTAAAATAATAAAAATAATTAACTTACCTTAAGAGTTAAACTAAATTAAACAGCCTAAAATATACGAATTTTTAAGATGAAGAGAAAATGTGATTGAAAATATATAATTGAAAATATATAAAATTGTAAATACAACAACTGACTTATATTTACAATTACAACAATCGTGAGTTCAGTCGAGATAATCAAGTAGATTAGTCATCAACAAACCCGATAATTACCCCTCCCCTTCCAG